>JAIPRN010002953.1:14539-25284 GCA_025469175.1 Geopemphigus sp. TES_GeoC_2020 | reverse complement strand
ACACCCATAAACCCGCGTCGCAAACGAAAAAAAAAAAAAAAAAAAAAAACGTCCCGCGTCGGTCGTTCGATCCTTGTAAATTACAATCATAATAATAATAACGGCGACGACGACCGCGACAACAATATTTATACTACCCTCGCGTAACGTTTACACAACAAAGGGTCGAAATTTTCGTATACTTACAATTTGTAAAGTGTCTAGTTAACTTTACGATTCACTAAGGAAATTATTTACTTCCCGTAATTCTCGGCGCCCTCGGCCTCCTTTTTAAGTAAATATCGCGAGGACCACCGGGAGGGGAGGTGGACCGATAAGTGGCACTCCGCTACCTCACGGACGAGTGACGTGATTCCCTTCGTAACGCGTAACCGGCACGAACGATATTAAACGAAATCCTTCGGCCGTCGGTTCGGCAAAAGAACGCGGGGACGCGTCGGCGTTTTTACTACCGGTGCCGCCGTCTCCGAATCCTCGAGTCGGCCAACGATTTTCCGGAAGAACGGCGGCGTCCGCCCACCGGTAATTTACGAAAAACGGGCGCGTTATTTTCCTTTTTTACGCACATCCGGGCCGATTGGGTACCGCGCGTTTACGTCACCACGCCATTTTATTAAGCCTTTTACGAGACGGACGGGACCGAAAAATCCGATATTTCTCGGCGGTTTATCGTTTATTTTCTCGTTGTTCGTTTCAATTTCGAATACGCACGCGCGACTATATATATATGTATTATTCGCGGTCGGGACAAAAAGAGTACAAAAGGACGCGACGACCTTCGAAAAAGGGTCGTTTCTTCGACGTATTTCGTTAACCCTTACACACCGACCGTGATCGATATTCCGTTTAGAATAAAAGACGTGTCGAATCGATTGGTTTAACAACGACCACCATTCGGGAATACGTTACGCTCGTTACCGTGCGAATAACGCGCGCAGGTAGATAGACGGAACAAACACGGCGGTTCACCAGGAGGCGAACAACGACGATATGGCCGAACAATCACATCGCCTGGATTTGAAACGCGCGTTTACGAACAGCGGCGGATACGGTGGACGGCGATCGACCGGTAGGTCCCTGGCCGAATGGTACGGACTATAAACGGCGGGTTCGGGCCGACAACGGGCCGCTAACCAATGGACCGGTACCGAGTTCGTCGCGGGCCCGACAGCCGCGTCGTGGCCAATAAAGTTCGGTATCCGACGTCCGAGACGGTGTGCCGTCCCGGCTATTCCGGCGCGAATCGTTTCGGAACAACGGACGACGCGGACGGAAATGAATCCTTTTCGACGAACCACTCGGCCGGGATGTTTAGGAACCCCTTGGATTCCCCGGGATCGTTTTCGAACGAAAAACCCGTTGTGGGGACCGTCGGTCGCGCGGAATTCCACCGACGACGACGCCGCCTTCGTAATTACTCGGGTAGGTTAACACCGGGCCGGGCGTGTGCGTCGCGCGTGGTAAGTACACACACACAGACTCGGCCGAACGGAGAGAGAAACGAGACCGTCGTCACGTTGGCAGTTTTGTCGAAATTCCGGTAGCGCCGACCGACGGATCGCGTCGGCCGGCGAACGTACTACGAACGGCCGTGGCCGCCTTCGTCGTCCAGGTATGCGGCGGTCCACCGATCGTCGTCCCGGCCCGGCCACCGCGCCCCGTAACGACGGTTGGCTACACTGCGCGGCGGCCACGCCGCCCGTGACACGGTCGTGTTCCACGGTGGCGGCGAGGCGGCGGCGGCGGCGGCCAAATAGTACGAATAACGTACACGCGCGCGCACGATCGTGACGCGTAATTTCCCCCACCGGTCGTAAGCGCCGCGCCGGCCGTCACGCAACCCCGCCGGCCGCGCCACGTCTACCCGTAGCCTTCGATTATTCCCATAAGCTACGTACGACGGCCGCCCGCCGCCATGGCAAATACGTCGCGGGCCAGTCACTAACAGCGTCGCGTCCGACGTTGTCGTTCTTGTCGCCGTTAGCCGCGCGGTCAGTATTGTCGCCGCCGCCGCCGCCGTCGCAGCAGCCGCCGCCGCCGCCGCCGCCGCAACCGTCGCGTGCCCCCGTCGTCCGCCAACGGCTCGAATTAAAATTTCCGTTTTTCGTCCGCCGGGCCCTTTACGCGTCCGATATTACGTCCACGGCGGCGTGCCTTTTGTCCTCCCCACAGCTCGTAACGAAATGCGTCCCCGACACCGCCGCCGGCCAAGGAACTGTAGTCGGTCCGTTTGAGAGTAGCCATCGCGTCCGACCGACCGCGCGGCGTGCATGTGTCCGTGCGTACGCGACGCGTTTCGCCACGGCCGCGCTTGCCGGGTCGCCGTCACCGCCGCAACCGTTACTGTCGACATCACCGATGCCCAACCAGGACGACGACGCCGACGACGCCGACGACGACGACGGAGGAGGATGGACAGCCCGACCGCGGTCATGCCGCCGTGGACGCCGACGGATTCGTGACGACGGTACGTAAAAGTTCGGCGGCCGTTTAACGGCCGCAACAACGGTTACTCCTCTGGCTCCACCGGTTTTGCACCCGACGGTTGACGTCCGTCCAAAAGCCGTGTACCGCGAAAGCTCTCGGGGCGGTCACGTCCACGCGTACCCGTTTTCGTCCACCGATACCGTCGCTGGTCCGAAACGGACGGTTTATTTCCCTCCTATTAATATACATATATATTTATATTATACGTTCGGTCGGTTTTTACTTCGGACGGGTGACCTAATTGCTTGGCGGATTTTTCGAATAGTCCCTCGCGACTTTCGGACGGACAACCA
This sequence comes from Geopemphigus sp. TES_GeoC_2020, assembly GCA_025469175.1. NCBI lineage: Eukaryota > Metazoa > Arthropoda > Insecta > Hemiptera > Aphididae > Geopemphigus > Geopemphigus sp. TES_GeoC_2020. The sequence continues at coordinate 22,504 of JAIPRN010002953.1, read as the reverse complement.
CCCGTCGAATTGTTAGCCGACCAACAATAACCGCAACATACCGTACGTTCAACGAGCGTTTCGACAATTTAAATACGTTTGTTCGTCGACCGATGAACGTTTCTATCGTACATAATTGGGCACCCGTCGTCTACGCGTGTCGGAACTTTCACTCGCCTTAACGTTTTACATACCTACCCGTTCGTTTTGTCGTTCTTCGCCGTAGTAATTGCGCGAACCGTCGTCACCGTTGTTCCGACCTTATTTCGAAATGAATACGGACCACCCTCCCCAAAAACCCTTTGATCGGCATTCCCTACGCCCCGTGGCTCCGGGACCAGAGCGGTTTGACCCCGCCGGTTTGCGCGCGCTATAAATAATTATTCGTACCGGAAAAAATTCGATCCCGTTAAAAAGCCCGGATCGCTGCAGGTGGTTTATCATCGATAACGAACGCGGTAGGGGCGAATTGACATCAGCAAATCCGAAACGCGATAGTTAGTTCGCCCATATTCGGATCGATATTCGATCGTCTCGGACGATTAACGGTACCGTTACGTATATCGTCGTAAATTATTATTACCGACGACCGTTACGTAAAAAGTATTAATACCGCGCGTGGTCTACGGACGTACATCGGCGCGCGTATCGGTAACACTTTCCGATGACCGATTCTCGTTTCGCGCGCCGTGGACACGCCGCGATCGTGAATTTGTACGCGTACACCTTACCGAGAACGGAATTCGCGCCACACGTCGGCGTCTCGGAACGTCCGCGAAATATGTTGCGCGTTTCTGTATACAAAAATTAAAAATTCGTAGACCGTTCGATTTTTACCGGCGAATCGTTAACGGTTTTTTTACCCGTTTATGGTCCCGGTTCGCGTATTAGTCGAACGGGATTTGTCGACAAATATCCGGGCACGATTAAAACACAGCGCGTTTTCCCGTACGTCCAGTTTTTCTTTTCAACGGCGTCGGGTTCCGTTTACTCGGCGCTGCTGCGCGACCCGAAAATCACCGCCAAGCGATTATTAATTCCGAGCGTTTGTTCGTTTTCTGTTTTCTTGTTTGCGATTGTAGAATTTTAAACCGCCATTTGGATAATGGAAGAGCGGGAGACTATGAACAAAACGTTGCCGCTAGCTAAAAAACAGAAAGTTGACGACAAGGAACACCGTTTGGCGGACTTAACGGTGGACACGATTAGTCTGAACTTGGCGAAACATTGTCTGTGCCAATTACCAGAAACGTGCATGTTGAAAGAGGTGTACAGGGTGTCGGACGTCGGTAGCTGGGATCGGGACCGGTTGCTGAATTTTCTAAGTTTGGCGCGGCTGACCTGCGACATCGCGCTCAAGCAAGTGTCCGAGGGCACCATGTGCACGAGCGTGGAACGGTTGAGCGACTATTTGATCGGCAACAAGACGGGCGTGGTGGGCGACCTGGTGAACTTGCTGATGCGGACCGACCCGTACGTGTCGTACGCGGCCAGTAACGCGCTGGCCGACATCATTGTGTGCTCGCAAACTAAACTGGACGAGGCGTGGGTGGAGGCGTTGACGGATTTGTTCCTGCGCCAGTCACCGGAAACGCTGTGTCCGGTCATATCCGTGTACAAACGGGTGCTGTGCTGGAGGGACCCGCAAATGAACGAGTCGGAGAAACACGTGAAGGTGCCCGAGAATTGCGTGAGCCGCAAACCGTTGCTCGAGGAGGACGAGATCGAAATGGACGACGGTACCGGCGTGGGCCTGGTGAAGACCAAAGTGATTGAAATCCTGCAGACCCGGTGGCAAATGATCGTGCTAAAGTTCGTTCGGTACATGTCGTCGTTCGAACACTGCACGGACCCGAGCAGCATCGAACCGTTCGACCACAAAATGGGCCATCTGGCCATCGTCGAGTTCATCAAACTGTGGACCGCGATGGTGTCCATCAAGACGAACCTGAACGTGCAGAACATCAAATACTTTTACGCGGACTTGGGCCAAATGTTGATACTGTTACGGCGGCCCAGGGTGCAGCCGGTCGTGTGGAAGAGCATCGTCAACCTGTTCAACGAGAGTTTGTGCTACACGACCACGTTGGCCGTACAGGGGACGATGCAAGAGGAACCGTGCACGCTGGCCAGGGAACTGGTGAAGGTGGTGCGAACCAAGCACATGTTGAACAACATGCCGTACCGGAAGGGCGTCGGCGATTTCGGGGGCGGCGAGGACGAGGAGGGCGACCGGAAATTGTTGCAGGACACGGTGCTGTTGATATTGAAGGCGGTGGCGACGATCATCAAGGAAACGAGGAACGAATCGTCGTCGTCGTCGTCGTCGTCGTCGTCGTCGTCCGGCGGTTCTTCGGCCGACGAGTCGGACGACACCGAGGAGATCGACGCCGAAATGGCGATCATCGAGTGTAGCGTCAACGAGGTGTTGTGGAAACTCGACGCGTGCGTGAAGAAGTGCATGGAGTACATGCCGGATACGCCGATCGCGCAATGGATCGTACGGTTGTTCGCCAACCGTAACGACGTACTGGTGGAAAGCCTCATATGCACCATCGACATTTCGCTGGTGTTGTGCTACCGCCGGAACTCGTTGCCGTTGTTGCGGCAAGTGCTCAACCCCACCGCCAGCCTGGTCGAGTTTCTCGAAACGTTAGCGTACAACGGCGACGTGAACGAGTCGATTTTGGACCTGTTGCTGGGCAGCGACACCAGTTTCCTGTTGTACATAATGCGAATACTGAAGTTCGTGTGCAACCGGTGGCCGGAGTTCCGGTTGTGTTGCGACGCGAAGCTGCCGAGCACCATGAACGCGTTGATAGCGTTGCACACCAGTCTCGAGCAACTCATCAAAGACGACCTGACGCCGTACAACCTGAATCCCGTGCTACGGTTGTTGGCCAAGTGCAAGGATCTGTACGCGAACGTTTGACGGCGAACGCGCCGGCCGGCCGGCCGGGCCATGGTGTCCGCCGGCCGTGCCGGCGCGTCGTTTCGGCCAACGTGCCGACGACCATCGGGCGCCGAAAATCGAGAAAAATCCGATTTTCGTTCGTCACCGGTGGTGGTGGTGGTGGTGGAGGTGTTGGGTAAGGGGGGATATATGTATATGTACGTGTGTATATTTTTTCTTCGGCGGGTTATCGTCGGTATTCTTATTAAATATGTTTTTTTTTTTTTTTTTAACTAAAATTCTAGAACAGCCGCGCGTCGAGTTAACGGAGACGAAAACACGAACGTGTCGGTAATACCGTTTTTTCGCGCGTAGCGCCTTTTTATTCGTCGTATTCACCAAATATAATAGATTTTAATTAGCGGTTAAGTACTCGCATGTATGTGTATATATATATATATATATATACTCGACGGCGAATCGATTCGATCAATTTTCGCACGACCCGTTGTAGGTAATCGTCGAATGGAACCCGCGGCGAACTCGACGAAACGAACGTCGTAGCCTGCGATGCTCGTCGAAACGGTCGATTATACGAATAGAATATACGTATTCTCGATCGACAGCGCTTTGTTTTAGTCGAATTAGTCGCGCGGTCCGGCGATTATTTTTACGTACGTCGTTTTTGCGTAAACGATCCGTCTCGGCGCCCAGCGAGGTCGCGTAACCGTTCTCAACGGCACCATAACGGTCGCGAACGCGCATTTATTTGGCTTTTCCGACGTAATAACGCGCCCGGCGTTTAGGTTATTTATTTTATAGTAAACCAAAGACTGATAGATTTAATTAATTTTTAACGCGTTTTATTTAGATAACTAGTTTAACGGAATCGCCTATAATGAACGTTAGCGCCCGTCATTTACCCGTTTTGTAGTTAAATTTTTACGAACGCGGGGTATATTCTTATTTTCGAACCGTTCGGTCGCGCGTGGCCGAATATTTTCGAAACGTCTTTATTATTTTCGTCTCCTTCTTACGAATCCTCATCGATTTGTATCGTCCCTTTTTTCTTCTCCTTCCCTCTTCCTTTTCTTTTATACTCTAACGAAGTAATATATATATATATATATAGATACGACGTAAACATTTAATTACTTAGTAAATATATTTAATATTATACCAATATGTGATAGTTGAAGGGTCTATTGTAGTTTACACGCGATAGATCCCGAAACAAACCAAACGCAAAGAATATTAGTTATATATAAAAATAATTATCGATACGATTTTATAAAAATGATTATAAACGATATTTTCAATAATTGTGTAGTTAATTTAAACGTTAGGATGGCGTTATATAAATGTATATGTTCGCGAGTGTATAATTATGTTTAGTTTTTATTTTTAGAGTTTATTTTGTCATTGTATGTCCGAACAAAACAAAATTATACGAATCCGAAATTGTCGTTACCATTGTTATCTATTAATGTTTAAGGATAGTATATTTTAGTTTTGTACATTCTGCCGGCGCGTAGTCGACAGTATTCGAGTAGTTGTTGTTTTTTTTTTTTGTCACTCGCGTCGTCCAGGTTAAGCACGATCGATTACGGAACCGAGGCACGCCGACGTTTGTCGCGGTCCACATAACAAAACGCCCGATGTTTCGAGAGAACGTTTCGCGTGGGGACCGCGGAAATGTCGAAATCGACGGACGGCGATAATATTGGCGTACACCAATATGGTTGGTACGGCTGGCTCGGTACGTATTTCTCTTATTTCTCGGCCTAACCGGGCCACCGAAATCGGAGAAAACGCATTTTCGTCCGTCGCGTTTTCGTTAGTGTTCGTCGGACACGTTATTCCCGTAGATAATAATAGACATCTTTATTTTGTACGATAGTTAGTTATTTATATTAATCGAAATTGTCCAATTCTAGCGTATGCAGTGTTAATATATATATTTTATTTTCGTATTAATAGGGCGGTGTACAATTATTAAACGCCATCCACGCGTAAATATAGTACGTATATATGTTTTAGAATTCTATCTAGTTCCTCCGAATTAAATTCGATTGGTATTATGTAAGTGTTAGCTTTAGTCATTTCAACGTTGTACGCGTAACAAATCCGTCCTGGTGGGGTATCGTTGGTAGAATAATTAGTCCGTAAGTACAAACGTCCCAATTCGAATCGTCGACCAATAGTCGTTTTTATATTCGCGTATATAAAAATGATTAAACGTCAGCGATAATTATGATTTATAATAGATAAATTTGTAATACGACGCGATTATTATTATTATTATTATTATTATTATTATTAAACGTATTTTATAACGATAATTAATCGCCTTTAATTTTTTGCCTTTCCCGATGGTCCGAGAACATATCGTCTCGCGGTACACATCACCCCTTAGGGCGCGGACGATGGCACGTCATCAGCGGGTTGCCGAAGTCACCCGGGGAGAGGTCGGAGGCAGGTTTCGTTTTGTATATCTCCTCCACTCTCCATTGGGCCGTAAAGGGTTGAGTAGTGTTGGATACGTGAGCGTAATTAACGATCGGCGGCACCTGTTGCCCTACGCGGTAAGTTTGAGAAAACGAAACGAAGTTGCCGCCGACAATGAAACCCAACGGCGTCGAACGGTAAACGAAAGAGAGAAATTGCTAAATGCGTCGTTTCACGAACGATCCTTGTCCGGTGCACGCCGGAACGGTCAATTTTAGTCGCGCGTTAAAACGTCCGTTAAATATTTAAACTATTTACGTCGATAAAAAAAAAAATTCCGAAATATACGTTTTGGCGCCGGCCAATATTGGACATTAATGGTTCCGATTGTTCCGTCGGACAATATTATTTGGCCGTACGGGTTGCACGAAAAACGATCGAATTGTGTTTCGAGAGAGAGCGCAAATCGTTCGCTGGCCGGCGTAAATCCCTAGGGCGGTAGTAAAACCGATTTCACGGAGCCAAAAATAATAAAATGTACTTCCAGATATCGTTACCGCGTGAACCGAACGACGTTTGTACGCCGCACTTTTGCGGGGACCGACGCTAGAAAATGTACCGAGCGTTTTCGTACCTTTGAACGGGCGCCGCCGGGTCAGTGACGCGCTGGGCAGGATCGAATTTCGTTAAAACCCGGAAATTTCGGACTGAATTTCGGTAAACAAAAATATTGACCGGGAAAAATCGTGTTTATCGCGCCACACGCGGGTGTTGAAATTCAGGGTGTACGAGTGTACACGTACGAAAAATTGTTTTCGTATTTTAATCTAAATCGCCTACGGAAAACAAAACGTATTCACCGTCGTTATAGAGGTATATTGAAGTTTTTTGGCGTTTTCTTTTTTTTTTTCGTGACGTGTATTCGGTTTTTGACGATTTTTTTGTTCAGGAAGGCTTCTCCCCCCTATTACCCCTGTGTGAGAGGGGTACACGTGAGTGTGCGAGGGGGCGGGGCGAGGATTCGTTCATCCCACTACGTGCACGGTACCCACGAGAACGTCGTAAAAGTGCCGGGAGAACGTCTACCGACCGTCGGCGAGCTGTTATTTGCGTTTCGCGGCGGAAGTCACGTACGCGCGCTCTGAGTGGCAGACTAGCGGTCGGCGAGTAATCAACCGGCCCGTCGACGAATGCGAGTCGACCGCCGGCGCGGATGGGGCGGCGCTTAGAGACCACCCCTATAGACGGAAATCACTCCTCCCCCTGACCGTTAGCCGCGGCGTCGGCGGTGGCGGCGGCGACGGTGGCGGTCGGATTACGAGACGCGGCTGCTGAGCGATAACGAAAAATTCTTTTATTTTCGAATGACGAATACCATCGGCGGCGTTGTTTTACGTAAAATTCGGTTTTAAAGGAGGGGGGTTAGGTTAATTCGTACAAAAAAAAGGTATGTTTTTATGAATTTTTTGTGACGACGCAGTAAAAATATTCTTATTAAATCCGATGGTACATTAAATTATGACATTCGAAGAATATTGTATAACATTTTCACAAAGAAATACTAAAAAATACGACAATGGCAGCAATTATTCGGACGTGTCTCGGAGAAAAGTAGAATTACGGTGCCCCTCGTAACTTGGTGCTGGATCATCTGAAATCAAAAAAACAGTTCGTTCGTTAAATAATAGTTTTCATCAGGTAACGCTGGGAGGGTTTTTCGAAATTAAAATTTTTCATTATTTTGAAACACTTTAAATGGAAAAACGGGATTTTTTGCGAAAAAGTCAGCTAATTTGTTATTGTCAAATAAAATTTGAATTAAAATTTTAAAACAAATTTGAAAAAATTCTCAAGCGTTACCTCGTAAATTATATACAGAAATAATGTGTTCAAAATTTCAAAAGAATCGGTACTGTAGTTTTAAAGTTATGAGGGGTACCGACTTTAAAAACATAAGTTGTGGGGAAAACGCTCTAAAGTTTTAAACACTAAAAAATCTGGTATAAAACGTTCATAAGCGAATTTCGTCAGTTTACCTTACACTGAATCATCAATACCATGTCCGTAAAGGATGTTGCTATTATCCATAATGTCTAAAGTAGTTTTTTGCTCCTGTCTACGACGAATTCTGCCTTCTTTAGTCCAAAGCCTTCTTTCTTAATAGAATAAAAATTTACTTTTTTATCATATTTTACACATTTTACTAGCGTAGCGACTATTGAAAAAACTAATAAAAAATCAATTATCCTATAACGTTTTTCAAGATCCTCCGTCACTTGATCTTCAACGGTCACTTTTATCTTTTTAGCTGACGCGCTATTTGTTGAAACGCCTTCGCTTTTACGTTTTTGTGGAGGTACAATTTTTTTAGGTCGATATAATCTCAAACCAGCTGATTGTCTATCAGGTCTTTTAATTTTTCTAGGCATTTTTGTAATAATTTAACACAAAACTTAATTAAAACAGAGCTAAAATTATGCGAAAATAGGCGTGCACGTCTGCTCGATAGAATATTTACTGCTACACTAAATTTTATACTCTACACTGACATAAAATACAATAATAAACACATTTAAACTTGCGTTGATAGGTATAAAAAATACTCATAACTTCGTCAATTTTACTCCAATCGATTTGAAATGTTG
>JAIPRN010002953.1:0-14439 GCA_025469175.1 Geopemphigus sp. TES_GeoC_2020 | reverse complement strand
TTCTGTGGCGCGCGCTATTACGTAATATACGACGGCTATAATTCTCATTAGACGAAATCGTAATCGTAATAAACACGACGGACGTCTAAACATATAACGCGCGGTACTTAAGAGACCGACGATCGATACCTATCGAATTTCACTTTTCGACGTCGCGCGCCGTACGTTTCGCGGACTAATCGCCATCGGGCAATGTAAACATCGTCTGGTTTTCGTCACGAATCGCGTGGACGATCGGCGTAACACACCCGTGGTATAAAAAATGTCGTAATGGTCCCCGTACGATATTGTTGCCGGCGTAGGTATTACGAAATTGATAGTCGAGTACCGGAAACCGGAATGTACCGTCCCGTTTACGGCGGCCATCGGAACGGACCGGTCGAACTTGGCGTTAGGCCGTCGCGTATTTTCCTCGTTGTTCCGTATTATCGCGCTTGTTGTCGGTCGTTCGGTCGAGCCCAAAACAATTCGTGCCGTCGTCGTGTCGAACGCGGAAGACCTCGCGGCGTGTGTGTCTGGGCGAACGGGACACGCGGGTGCGACGAAACGCCGGCGTTTCGACGGGAATAAAATAAAACGGCCGGCGTTTAAAATGTTCTGTTCGCGGTGGTTTTTACGTTTTCGGCGTACGTTTTCGACGTTTTTACGGCGCCCGCAAGTCGAATAAAATCGGTCGTCGAATAACGACCGTTTCGACGCTTCATAGATTGCACACCGATAGACCGTCCGTATTATTCGCGTTAAAAGACAAACTCTGTACATTTACTCCTCGCGTAAAACCGAATAAATAAAACGGTCGATCGTAGCCCGAAATATAAAATGTATTTGACGTAGTTAAAAAAACGGCGAACAAAAAAACTTATACCGTTGGATTGTTGAGCACTTCGGTGTTCCTTTTCCGCCGTATTTACTTTTTTATAGCCCATCTCATTTTGTCTCAAACTTATTCTATCTTCGCCCCTAAAAAACGTATTACATTTTGCGCGCACGCGCGCATTTATTTTACTATTCTACTTGTTAGGTACGGATATGGCCAAAACATTTGACTTTTGCAACGTCAGAAACCGAAGATATGGAAAACTACTGTAATATATGATTAGTTAAAATTAAAAACTTTGAAAGACACTGTTCTCGTTGGTTTAAAAATCAGTATTGTACTATTATCGGTACTTTGCGTGTTCCGATATAATATTTAGTAAAATTTTGTTGACAATTTCGTAACCGACCGTTTTCGTAGAGAAATCGAACGCGACGACCGGCGGCAGCGTTTTCGACTAATGATCGCCGTAACGTCGTTTACCGCGTATATTAAAAACGAATTAAAATTACATTAGGCGACGGTTTACCGTCCCGTTCAAATTGTACGAACTAATACGGTAATTACGGCCGATTCTGACGTAAATCCCTCGCGGAGCATGTCGTCCAACGCAAAACACGTCGTTTCAAATTTGATTAAAACGCACGTATTCACGGTTGTATAAACTCGATTGGAACTAACGACTATTAACCAGGAAATTCGACCGTAACGGAACAAACGGATCACGACGTCTTGAACGGTAATTTGTTTTTTTTTACTTTTTCCCGTTTCCGACGAAAATCGTTAGCGTACGAATTAAACCATTTCCGTCGGCGCGCCAACTCGAATATCCTTTTCAAATCACGGGCTTTAATCGAGCGAAATATTCGCACGTTCTCCTATATTGGGCATCGGGCCGTAATTTTACTTACGCGGTTTGTGGAAAAACGCCGTGCGCACTTCGTTCAATCGTCATCTACGTACGTACAACACGCCAACGGGTATCGCGTTCTCGTTAATTAATACGAATAAATCGGCGCCGAAATATCGATACGTTCGTACGATTCGTTAACGTTCTCCGATTAGTTGGACGGTTGTTTATCCGGAGGATTTGTCGTAATCACGTAAATCGTGCGCCATTGATCGACGCAACAGCGTTAATCCCGTGATCGAACGTTTCGGCTAAAACGATTCCGAAATACGTTTGTACGCTATATACTTGTTCGGTACGGCCGTTGTCGAAGCAACGGCGCGGGTAGAACCGCCATATGTATGTATTACGGCTTAATGGACTTTTTCGACGTTTCGTGGGACTTTGTGTAAACGAAAAGGCCGTCGGCGAAAACAAAACACGCGTTGCCCATTAACGTTCGGTAAGTATTTACGCGTAATTTCGTACGTACGGTATATTATATATGTAGTCGGCGTTTGATTTGGATTAGTTTTGTGCCGATCAGCGAAGGTGCGTGACGAGTGTGTACCACGATATTCGGTTACCGCGATAAAAGTCATTTCGGTTATTGTTTTTTTTTTCTTACCGTAACTACGGCGAAACCTTTTATGATTCGTTTTTTCCAATTCGTTCGACTTCCTCGAGTTGCGTCGCGACGTTCGGTATTTTTTTTCGGAATTTCGTAATCGCGCGCCATTTCGTGATGGTATTGTCCGAACAAACAGCTCGGAAACTCGATTGTAAAAGTCGACGTATTCACCGAAAGTGTCCAAAACAATAAATAATTAACACCATTATCGCGATTAGATGTCGGTTGGTGGAAAAATGGGGGCAAGGTCGCGTAAAAACCGACCCGGCAGAATTGTCGGTACGTAGATACGATCGGACGGAATTTCGTTTCGGATTCAAAAATAATTTTCCGAATTCTCGGCCGAAATCGAAATAAAATAAATAAATCTAAATAAAATAGTACGTCGTCGACGGTTACGCCGGTCGTTCGTTTACGTACAACAATTCCGTCAAATTCCGAACGAGGTCCCGTCGTCAGTAGGTGAATCCCGGGACGCCGGACGGAATTCGAAGCCATCCAGCCCGTCGTGGTAAGGACCTTCCCATCCCCTCTCCGAGCCACTAGGTGTTTAACACGAAGAAGAAACGTTTTCCTCGTCCCGTCGACGGACGTCACGCGACGGTATTCCGTCGTGCTATAAATAGTGCGCGGCCGGTCGATCGGGCGAAACGGAACGGAAAGTTGGCGGCAATAATTTATTTATTATTGTTAACGATAAAACGGCGGCGGCCGTGTACTCCGTGTGACGAAACGCGCGCGCGTGCGCGTTAAGCAGCGATGGCTGCGCGTGCGTCAGTGCATTCGACTCGTTCGCTGGCCGCCGCCGTTGTACATTCTTATCACACGGTCGGTACGTGCGGGGAACGGTCGAGTGCGTTCGGACGTGAGTGGGTGTGAGCGGAACGGGACAACCGATACGCGGAGTGTGCGATTCGTTTGCGCGTTTGGCGAGTTTTCTTCTTCGGGGTCGCGAAAATTCGCGCCGTTCGCGGTCGTCGTCGTCGGTATTTTTTCTCTTCGTTTTTTCCCCCGCCGAGTCGTAGACCGCGACCGCCGCCGATTAATAAATCTTGCCTTAAAATCCCGCGACGATAACGATAATCATAATTCGCGTTTCGGTTTTTTCACCGCCCTACGCTTTTTTTCGCCCATTGTTACCGTTCGCGAAACTGGGCCACGAGAACGTTTATCGCCGTCGCCGTCGTCAACCGTCGATGTTCCAACACGGGGCCTGTACATTACCGTGTGCCGTAAAAAGTAATAAACGAAAGAAGCGAACATAATTGTACATTTGTTTTTTTTTACGCAATCGAACGGTAAACACGCATTTTCGGTCGATCGCGCCGGAAACAAAACGCCAACAAATACCAATCACGGTCAATCGTTCGACTTCTCGTTGTTGTTGTTGTTGTTATCGTTCTGTTTGTTTCTTAACCGTTCGGTTACGGCACTGGGATAAAAACCATCCGTCGCGCGAACGTATGTCGCCTTTTTATTCGTTACGTTTACATTGGACGTAACAGTTTGATCTCGCTGTAAGTACACCCCGCTTTTCCATTGGTATTTCGTAGTGCCTAGCCGTTTTGTTTGGTGTAACGTCGTTGCGCTTGACACTAACCATTCTTCGACACGTTCCATTTATAACGGATCTTTCTTTTGCCTTTAGCGTAGCGGTGTAGACAAGTACAGGAGGCGTTTGAACAAGTTGTTTTAAACGATTATCGTTGGATTTATAACAATATTGTCACTAATCCAATAGTGATCGGAGACAGATTATAATTTGCTCGTCGTTCGACCGATAAAAATGTCGTTACGTTATTTCCACTGTAGAACGCGGTGCCTTTTCTGCGCCATTCGAAATAATAACTAAAATTAATTTGTACACGATTGTGATTTGTTGGAAAAGTTTATAAAATATTTTTTGTACAAAATCATTTACCTTAACCGTGTATAGAATAAATTATGCATCAGATAAGATCTCTGAGTATGTGTGATGAGTGTTTGTTGCTGAAAGTCGATTGTGAATCATAAAAGTTTGGATGAAAACAGTCACCATTTTTTAACGCGTTTAATTGTTTGTACATTGAATTGCGCAAACCGTATTTCAAAATACTATTGAATCGGCTGAGTATGTTTTATAGATATTTTACTATTTTCGTTTATTATCGACAATTTTATCTTTGTACTTTGAAGTACTAGTATAATGTTTGTTTTGTGGAAAATCTAATTGCAATTTTGTGAGTTATTCTAATGGCTCTAAATAAATATTTGTCAATTATTTGGTTCAAGTGGAATGTAAGTAAAAAGTTGAATGTCATATCATAATTGCCCAATCTATAAATTAATAATCGTTTCAAACAATTTTTAAATTTATTATCCGTGTGATATATTTGTAATCATTCTTATAGGAAGTAAAAAACATTTTTAAGTGCACAGTAATGTAGTTGAATAAATTGTTCAAATATAATTGTGTACAGTTCTTTGTAATATATATTTTGTTGCTCAATACTTTCGCTTACTTGTAATTTATATTAACAACTATTAACAACTTTTCAAATATATATATTTATATAAAGTTATAATCTATAAAAGTTTAATTATTGTAAATAAGTGCGTTTAAATTTCCTCAAAGTATTATCATTGAATAGAATAAATAGTGTTTGGATTATAAATTATCATTAAATATCAACATTTTCTATAAATCAATTTTTACGTTAATAAGTTATTTGAAAAATGTTTAATAGCACGTTGTATAATACATACTGTAAAATAATCGTTTAATTTGTAGAATAAACGATTTAGAGTAACATAAGTATTTTTGGAATTTCGCTTTTGGTAATAAGGAAATTTATGTAATGAAATAAAAAATATTTACTTTTATGTTACAAACGTTTAATTGTCGTTAGCTTAATTATAAAATTAAAACTAGTAAATCATTAGGGTTGATATTTAAAAACAATTGTGTTTATGGTGGATTTAAAACAACATAAGGTGTAAAACAACCTAACAAACATTTTTTATTTCAATTAATTACAAACATAATTCCACGAACATTTAACAAAAATTATTAGGTAAATTATATAAGTAGTTTGTAAACAAAACAAAATTCAATTCTAAAATAAAACAAAATATATTAATGTATTAGTGTACAATATAGGTACATAGAAAAGTAGTATTTAATCGAATAAAAATATTTTTGAATTTACAATTCGTATTATTTTATAATAATGATATATCTTAATAGGTACACATTAACTTTTTAATTGTCATGTAAACGATTAAATTAATATTTGTATGCCTGTTTTAAACAAATTTGTGTTTAAAAAATTAATTTTGTCATATTTGACACAACTTATCTATCGCATTATGGTTGTGTCTTTTAAATTCATTATACTTACATAATAAGTATATCAATCAAAATTCATGTATCAAATAAATCTTTGTTTATCAAAAGTAATTTGAGTACATAAAAATATTACGAATATTAATATTTTTAATTAAAATTATTTTTATTAACAAATAAATATACATATAAACCAATGTTTATATATGTAAATTACGGATTGTATAGAGGATTAATGAGAATTAAATTTTTTTTTAATTTTCTGACTATGTGTGATATATTAAAATTGTATTTTATTTTAGACATGCATGGATTGGAAGCAAATGATTCAAAAACATAGTCGCAAGTTCTTAAATAAGATAAGTATGGATTTAATGTTGGAAGCTTATTTAACACACGAGTCAAGTCTCATGGATCTGGATGATATACCGCAGACAGTAGATCCCGTATGGATACTTGGAAAAAAATATAGCACAATTATCGGTAAATAAATATTAGTTATGATATTACATTGTATTACATCGTTATACGTATATAAATTATTTTAGTCTATACAAATGGTAAATTGATTTCAGATCTACAACAAATTCGAAGCGATATTCGGTCCAGGTTATGGTTTACTTATAGACGAGGTTTTCTTCAAATTGGTAATACAAATTTCACTTCTGATAGAGGTTGGGGTTGTATGTTACGTTGCGGTCAAATGGTAATTGGTCAAGCTCTAATATTTTTACACCTTGGTGAGTTCGAAATGTATTTTTGTGAAATATAAACGTACTATATATATATATATGTATATTTAGTCCAATGTATTGTAATAATTTAAGATTTGCAAGTTCAAAAAAGTTTTTGTGTATGTTTGAATAATGGACTTGATAATAGTAAAGTTCAATTGTACATTAAAATGTTTATAGATGTTGAGCTATAATAATTAAATGTAAAAAAGAATATGAAACTTAATAATTTGTTATGTATATTTATGGTGTTTGTGATAATTTGATGTATATTGTGGTTTTAGGCCCGAAGGTCTACATAGTTAGTTCTTATGTATTATTGTCGTTTATAAATCTTATAAAAATAAAAATAATTTTATAAAGTTTAAAATAAATTAATGTGATACAACAAATTGTAAATCATACAATTACTAATAAGACATATAAATGTTAAATCTACAGTTACCAAATATTTATTAACTATATATATTATTAATTAATAATAATTTTTAAATATTGTCATAATGGAATAGTCAATGTGTGTGTGTGTGTGTGTGTGTGTGTGTGTGTGTGTGTGTGTCCCAATGAGATTAATTAAAATTAAGTATTATGATGAAAGGAATAACATTTGGGTTTTATTACCATTTATTTTAATAAAAAGGAAAGGTTATTAATTTTAAGGTGCTTTTATTGTAATTCATTTTTTTAAGTTCATATATTTATATATAAGTGGTATACTAAATTGTTGTAAATTAGTTATAATTGAAATATTTCTGTATCATTCATTGGTGTATTGTTATACGGTCGAAGAATAATGAACAGATAAAATACCTTCAAAGTCAACTTTACTAGTTTTAAATGAAATAACAAAAGCTATAGTTATAATTCTGTCTTGCATATGTGTAGCAGTTGATTTGTTTTAGACCATAAATGTAAATGCATTTATTAATGTTACGCAAGTATTGGTGTAGTCACATAAAGTAGTTTTAATAAATATAAAATAAAAATTGAGTATTAAATGTTAGACCAATGATAATGTTTGTTAAATACATATTATTTTCCTATATATTTTATTAGGCTAATGATATTTATATCGACTGTATTTGTAATATAACATTTTTTTTTAGGGAGAGATTGGCGTTGGGACCCAGATAAGAGAGATATCGATTATTTAAAAATATTAAGAATGTTTGAGGACAAACGATCTGCACCTTATTCAATCCATCAGATAGCTCTTATGGGAGTGTCATATGGCAAACAAGTAGGCGAATGGTTTGGTCCGAACACAATAGCTCAAGTATTGAAGTAAGACATCTTTTAATTAAAGAAATACATTATTTTTTTGAAATGACATTTACGTTTTGATTATCATTATTTAGGAAATTAACTACTTTGGATGAATTAAGTTCTCTAGTGTTTCATGTAGCTTTAGATAACACACTAGTCATTAATGAAGTCAGTGAGTACATTACATAATTTTATATTTAAAAACTATTTTGTTCACTAAATAAACATTTTTAATATGCGTGTATTATATTTTGTTTAGTAAATCTTTGTACTACGACAGAACAAACTTCTAAATCTAATTCTAGTAAGAAAAGTTGGAAATCATTAGTTTTGGTAATACCGTTACGTCTAGGGATTAGTACAATCAATCCTGCTTATGTACAGGGTCTTAAGGTAAAAAATATAAAACTATTCGCTCTATTTTTAATTATTATGTTACTTATTTTGTATTTTAATAAATTTTATATACTATTGATGTAATATGCCGATTATAATTAACTAAGTTAAACAATTTATGTAAATTGTCTGAATTCACATTTCGAATACACTTGTTGAAATATACATTTTTAAATACTTTGGTAAATTATTTATTTGTCGATTAAAAATCTATTTGAGCTGTTACTGTTGTACATATTGTTAATACGTTGGACGTGGATTCTTATTTAATAAAGAAGTCAAAACGAGTATATATTTAAGATTTGATTATATTTGGCTAAAAATTTGATTAAATACCTAAATTATTGCACGAGTATTTTCAAAAATAAATGTTTTATAAAGAACATGGTGTATATGAATGTGTAATACAATTTTTATTATATTAAATATAAGTTTATCCGAATTATTTTGGTTGTTGTGAAAGCAATTGAAAATAATGTTCATCTAATGATTATGAAACTTAAAAGCTTGTCGATTAATTTACAAAATTAATTTATAACAAAGCGTGTGTTTGACATTGATTGCGGTGATTGTTGAGTGTTGTATATTTAGTTGATATATCAAATAGTGTGATTGTGTACAATTAGATTTTAAGTTAAAATGTGTTTTTATTAAGTAAAATATATATTATCATCTATATATTTTAAGTTAAAATATTTTAACCGGTTTAATTTTTTACGTTAAAATATATTTATGTCAAATAATCAAATACAATAGAGATTTAATAAAACATGTGTTTATTAATAAAATCTAAAAATACATAGGCATAAATATTAAATTGGTGTCGTTATGATATTTAGTTACCTTATATTACAAAATATACGTTTGTAATCAGTGAGTATTAATGATACGTATAATGCAGTTTATACAGACCAGGCTTAAAGAGAAATTTCATGATTTTTCATTTTTCATTTCGTCTTTGTGGTCAACATTAATTTAGGTTTTGGTCTTAAGATGTTATAGAAATTAACATTATAATTTATAAGTTATTATTCATGTTCGCTTTAATATGAACGACTTCACTTGTAAGTTGAAAACTTGATATCTTGAAGATTTTCGATTTTCCCATTAGATTTTTGGTTTTTGGAATTCAACTATATTTTTAAAACATAAGAAAATATTCGACCAGTTGTTATAATTTTTATATATCTAATCGATATCTATTCGAATTAACCAAATTGTCGGTATTAATTTTCGAATTTAGAAAGTACAGGACTAATTAAGTTTTTGTTCTAAAAAAAATTTTGTTTAGACAGGCAATAAACAAATTAATCAACCGATACCAGGTTATTATTTTTAAATTAAAAATCGGGATTACGAATATTTATAACACAAATTGTATAAACCGTCCTAATTAATCGCACGGTTTTTAGTTTTAGTGATGAACTAATATTTTTTTGAATTCCAGTCAGTAAAATAGGCGGATTGTGGTATTTATGTTTCAGATGTGTTTTACGTTTTCCCAGTCTTTAGGGGTGATTGGCGGAAGACCTAATCATGCTCTGTATTTTATAGGTTTCGTAGGTATACAAAACATTTTTTAGAAAAACAATCGCCGGCCGACATTATTATTATTATTATTATTATATCGTAGGTGATGACGTGATTTTTTTGGATCCGCATACGACGCAACAAATTGGAATGTTACCAAACAAAGATATAGAAACCGAACACAAAATTGACCATTCGTATCATTGCCAACAAATAAATCGGCTACCGATTCTCAACATGGATCCATCGCTCGCCGCCGTAAGCGTTTATTTTTGCCCGCTTTCGTTGTAATAGTACGGCGATGTGTGCCTCTAATCTTATTGTGCCGTGGTGTGTTTTTTCAGTGTTTCTTGTGTCAAACCGAAAACGATTTCAACACATTGTGTCTTGAGCTGGAAGAACATTTAGTACAGTCCGATCAATCGCCATCGCAATCACTAATCACCATATGCCACGACCGGCCGTCCGACTGGATGTTGGACAACTCTACGAATGTGTCCTCGTCTTCCGAAAACGTCGTAGTGTCGTTGACGGGTACATTTTATTTGGTGTCGCACTAAGATAAAATATGAACCGCCGGGTAGTAAAAACGCACGGAGTAAAACGTTTCGAGAAAGAGAATATTCGACCCGTTGAACGTGCCTATTTATTTATTGTCGTCGACAACTATTTCGAACTCGGTTTCGTTCGTGAATTCGATGATCGTTTTTTCACAAAATTTTGTAGTAAAACGGACACGATCAATCGAATCGTCGGTTAAGACCTTGTCGAGTTTCGAACGGAATTGTGGTTCCGGTATTTCTTATTTTTTTATAGCCTTCGCGAGATAAATTTTTTTATTCACGCGATTACTCCTTCCTCTCCCCCTTCATCCAATTTATATACCAAGTTGACTTGTCGCGTACTATTCCATTTTTCTCGGTACTCGTACTGTATTTCGCTATTGGTTTTGTCGTTTCCGACGTTTAAAAAAAAAAAAAATCTTTATGCACCCTGGACCATACGAGCGTGATCAAAACGTTTATAAAACAGGACGGCGCGTTTAATTAGCGCGTGTTTTTATTATTCTTTGTTCGCAGACTTGGAATTGAACGATAAAAAGTTGTTGACGGATTCGGACGACGATTTCGAACTGTTGTGATATATACGAACCAAACGGCGTTCGCTAAACGCCGAACTACCTACTGGATATCTATATATATATACACGAAATTGTGCACGCCTAGATGTTATAAGTTTATTTTTTAAGCGTACGTCGACGAGAGACGGTTTATTACGCGTTTTATTTTTTTTTAATGATGTCGTCCAAGTTGGCGATCCAACGGGGACTAACACGGTTGGGCCGCCGACGCTACATCTTAAAAACGGATGATTCGTTATTATTATTGTTACTTTTATTGTTTTACGTTATTCGAAATAATTATCGCGCTGTACTAGTAGGGTGGTATATATTTACTATCGAACCCATTGAATAGGTGTAACATCCGGCGTCGGTGGTAATTTTTCGTTTTAGCGTTACCAAGAGAATCGCCGTGTGGGTTTCGGGCCAAATGTTTACGGCGTTGTTAACATTTTGTATTGTTTATCGTAGTTATCGCTTTATTGTTAACTAACCAGTAATTATTGAACACGTTTTTTTTCGTGTACATAGTCTGGTAGGCGTGTGGATTCCGTCGGAACGAACGGGGCTTTTTTCCCCTATTTTGTAATATCCGCGTTATTGTCCGGCCGCCCGAAGAGTTCGATTGTCGGTCGTTAACGACGTCGTCATTTCGCCGGTGTTTCCCGGGTAGACGGGACGTACGTTCGACAATGCATTTTGTACATTATGTTATTATAAATTCGCGGTAAGATTTGTACGTACCATTTTATTGTAATACACGTATTGCGATTGGAACGGCGACGAAATAACGATATTTTTATTCGCCGTGTAATTTCGATCGTCGCATTATTATTATTGTCCACGTTAAACGAAAATCGAAATACATTTAATTTAGATATTAAAACGGCGTTTATGTTTATCGTCACATCCGTCCTCCCTGGAACTATTATCGCCGTCGGATTGTGAGCGGCACGAAAAACGGGTTGTTCGGTTCGATGGTCGACAAACTTCGCCGGTCGTTCCGAGTCGAGCGGTTTATAGATGAAGAGCGACAGTAGCGCTCGCGGTAAACGCAAACGTCCGACCAATAATCACGAGCCGGTCGTGTCGAAACACTCGCCAAAACACCACCGTCGTCATAAACGCTGTTCGCGATTCTCTTCGGGTTATATGTATCCCAATCGTTCCCTAAACATACCGGTTCGGGTTCGGACTAGTCTCGTACAGAGTTTTATTATCCACGGCGTCGGTACCCTCGGAGATCGGAACGATCGTAAATAGTCGTCCCCGTCACTTTTTAACGGAAACGGTCGAACGCGGTGGCGGATCCGTGTACCATTTTTCGAAAGCGACCTTTTTGTCCACATTTTCGAATAATTTTCGTCCAGTGTTCACCGGCACATAGATTCGGCGGTAAATATACAATAAGGGCCAACCAGCTATTTACGATACGATAAGACGTACGTAAAAATTTTTATAACAACGACGCGGAATATTATTATACCGTTTACCGTACAGATAACCGCCACAAATCATAAATACGTCAACCACGGCCGGCCGTCTCTTACCTATACCGTCACACCACGAGTACGCGATGAATTAAACGTCTAACGAGCGGATAAATACCGGGAATTACGAACGTAATATAATATCGAACCACGGGTCGGTGTTCGGGACCGCGAATGAAACGCAAACGCGGTTTTGCGTCGTTTTTATGCCTGTGTTTACGAAAACGTCGACGACGGGTTCGAAAACGCCGGATACCCGTTTTTTATGATCGTATTGAAACGACGATAAAAAATAATTCGTATTTACGGTTTGATTCGGTCAAATTTGTTTAGCGAATATCGGGCCGTGGGTCAGTTACGACGTCGGCAGCGACAAATACGGTACAGGTAAATTGTTCGGGGGAGTGGAGTAGGTCCCGCCGGGCGTATCGAAAATCCGTATTGGTAGTTCGACGTCGGCGCATCCGTTGCTGGGCGTAGTTCACGTATTTCCGGTCCGCGTTGCCGACACGGCGTCCGTGTTTACTATTCTTCGTCGTCGTACCCGCGAATTCGTATTGTCGTCACGACGGCGGTGGGCGGGTCGACCGTGCGTTGTTGGTCGTGACGCGCCGGTTGTCCGGCGGTAATTTCGTCGGTCCCACGAATTTTATTTAGTACGTAAAATGGACGTAGGGCGAAGATTTATGAGGAAAATAACTACGACGACGGCGAAAATGAGGAGTGGTCGCCGGTGACGGAATCAGCGAACCTCGTGAGGGTTACGTCCCCGGAGACGAAGACGGAACGTTGGTATGGTCGTCGGTGACGGCCACGGTGGAGGCGCAAAGCCAAGAGGAAAGGCGGATGGACGCGATAATGGCGAAGAACGTTACCGGACGTCCGTGGCCGAGTGGAAATGGCGGCGTCCCGAACGGTCCAACGACGACGGGTCGGCGGTAGCGGTAGCTGTGTTCACGTAACGAACGTCGTTGGGAAGAGTTCGGAAGAATTCCCGAGTCCGGCGGAACGACGAACAACCGGCGAACGCCGTGGGGGCGACACTTGTCTCGGGAAACTCTCGGCTCTCGGAATTATCCGACCGGATTGTGTTGTACACGAAGATAAATTTTCTTTTCAGTACCCGCGAATCGTTCCTCGACGTTCATTGAGCTACGCGCGAGTTACGTTTGTTTACTACCCTCGTCGAGGGCTTTCGACATATTCGTCCTCGCGCCGCCCGACGCGTTTACGTTTCGGGTGTGCCGTTTTCTGTCGCCGTGTGGTGGTTCGGGCGTTATCGCGGAACGAACAGCGCCGGCCGAACGTAACTCGACACTCTCGCCTATTGTGCCCAATTCGTATAAATTATCCGTTCGGAACGTTCCCGATTTGTCCGTACGCGCGCGAGACTTTACTCGCACGCGCCGTCGACGGTATTAAATTAGCCCGCCGCCACTAAACCGCCGAGGTCGAACGCGGGCCGTCCCGTTCGGAGGATTTGTACGGACCGAAGTGAACCGGAAAGCGACCGCGCGGTGAACGTGTACGGGTCCGCGCTCGTAATTGTAACGTACGGCCTCTTTTCGACACGCCGGCGGCGGTGTATTTGTTTCGATTACGGGAACGTATCAATTCCACCGAAACGTGACGGGCTTATTTTTAACGTTTCCCGGCGTTTTCCACTCGTTATTCGCTCGCGGAGAATCGTACGCACGACCATCGTCGTACGCTCACACGGAAAGTGGTCGGGAATTTCGCTAAAAAATTTCGTTTAAAAGCCGCCGCCCTTTTCGATTGGAACGGGCCATTCAAAACTACGAAACGATCGTCGTTTACGAACAAATCGGCCGATTTCGCGCAACACGGAACGGTCGCGTATGTTCGGGATTAAGAGCCACCCGACACGGGCCTCGATTGAAAAACGACGTTCGATACGCGTTTTAGCTACGAGACGTGCCGGTCCGTCGGGCGCGCGACAAAATAATAACGTCGAATCGACGTCTCGTAGATAAGCCCCGAAAACAATTCGACCGGGACGCGTGTAATTGCGCCTTTGGAGACTTTAACAGGCTTTAATAACGTCACCGTAAATCTTATCGTTTTCGTCCGGTAATCTATCGCGGAACGCCATTCCGCGATAGGGGCGGGGACGAAAAACATTTGACCGTTCCATCGCGTATAAATTTAAATCAAAACCTACGACCGATTCGCAATTCAAACGCCCCCCCCCCCGGAAAGGAACGAACGGTTGTTTTTTTT
>JAIPRN010002952.1:0-25286 GCA_025469175.1 Geopemphigus sp. TES_GeoC_2020 | reverse complement strand
ATAACAATTCAACGCCGTTTTGAAATTTCTCTCCGATACGGCGTACTGTAACATTCGGAGCACGGCCCCTGCTTTACTGTAAGATATATCGTCGAACATGCCTTTGATTTCAGCCGGCGATTTCACGGATCCCGAAATTGGGTGCGTAGGAGTTTGATCAGCTTTTAACGCGTCCTGGTGTACTTCGTAAACAAATACATCCTCCAATCGCCAATCTCGTTCTACCTATAAATTTTGGAATTGCGATTGAAAATCAATATGGTATTACGTAATCTGACGGTTTGAATTACCGTTTTGGTTGCGAAATATTCAAAGAACGTGGCAAAACCTTCATTCAACCACAAGTAGTCCCACCATTCGCACGTCACTAGGTCTCCGAACCACTGATGAGACAATTCGTGTTGTACAACTGTCGTCACGAACTCTTTCATTTTCGTTTTGGAATTTGTAGTCAATAACAACAGCCGTTCTCTAATTAACACCACCGTAATATATATGTATCTTTGTAGTAAACAATTGATATAAAATGCGTATAGTGTTCAATGTATGACTCGTTCGACGTAAACGTTTATAAATCGAATTTTAAGATTTTTTTTTATTATGTTATACAAATTTTGAAAAAAAATGTATAAGTCAATAATATCGTAGTATGAGGTAGTTGACGAAAATAATTATTATATCGCATTTAGTCGCAATGATCGCTCGATGTCTGTACCTTTTCGTGATCAATTTTTTTAAGTGATGTCTACATCGATTAAACATAACGTACGTTGATCAATCAACGATGTGAGAGATTATTACGCGAAATGAAAATAATTAACGTCTCGAATTTTGAATACAATCTATAAATGACATATTTGATTATAAATCGTTTCCTACGTATAAATAAAAAAAATTAATAATTACGATTACGTAACGAAATAAATATATTTTACAGTAATTGATGTAGTAGTTTAAAAACAAAACGAATATCAGTCGTCTCGTTAAAGTATTCCGCGTTCGAATTTCAAATCTTTCAGCTCGATATTATAAACTGTGATATCCAAACATACGATACTATTGCCATACAAAAAATGACGAGTTCGCTATGTTTTCATTACGAATTGTCACGACATTTACGGATTCACGGATCGAACGTGTAACGCGCGCATTATTATTAATCGAATACCGTACGACAATGACCGTCCGTTACCTGTACGTATTCATTCCCCAATTCTCCATGGCGCCCGCGGCGAAATCTGGAATCGCCAACAAATCTAATTTTGGCAATTGGTAATCGACGCCCGTGAAGTTCTCCATTGCTTCGAGTAAATATGACGACTTATTCGCTATGTACTTGGTCTGGCTTATGTAACTTGCGTGCGTGTATATTCCCAGGGTGGATTTTCTCATGGCGTAAAATTCGCCGACGAAAAACGCGACCAAGTATGTAGACATGGGTGGGGTCTCCTGGAAATGGTCCCAGTACATGTTCGTTTGTGGACTACGAATAGAACGCAAAAAATACACGCATTAACAGTATACGCGACGTCGTACGATACCAATAAGTGAAACATGTACATCGCGCGATAGCGTAAAATGTTTCCGTTATTTTTTGATCGACGGAATTATTAGCGCAGAATTTATCGAAATAGTAATTTGAAAATTACGGAATAAAATTTTTTGCGCAACTATTTTAATCGATACTTGTTATCTTATCGGCGAATACTTTTTAAAACCTAAACGTCAGGTTAGGTTAGGTAAGATTAGGTTAGGCGGCTTCGTAAACGCCTCGTACATTTACTAAGAACGCACACTCGGTAAAATAGAATCAACGTTCTTACATTTTATCGGAGCTTAACAACGGCATATTAGACAAGGATATTTGGTCCGCTCGCCTTCTAATTGAAACGGTGAAAGGCGTCTTCAGCGCAGGCTCGTCGAAACAAGGAAAAGCTCTTCTAGCGTACGTAGGTTCAAATTGGGTCACGGTCAGCCATCTAAAAATAAAATAATTTTTGCAAAAAATCGCGTTTCCAAAATTATATTTACAATTTTAATTTCGTAAACGTTCGGTCGAACTGAAAATATTAATAGCGGGTAATTGTAATTTGCTTATCCTGAATTTCGATTACCGTATTGTTTTATTTTATTTTAAAATACTCTCGAACCGTGTCGTTCGTTATTGGATATTCAAAATTGTTTTCCACCATTTGTTTTACCACGGATTAGGTATTTTAGGTACGATATATTTTATTCGCCATTAAACGCTTACGGAAACGTTAAACGTTACGCACAATTTTGATAAATATGTTTTTAATTAACGTAATATTTGTAGATATAATAATAATAGTAATTATTATTATTATACGAACAGCCTAACTGGAGGAATAAAAACGTATCATTTGTAAAAATGGCCGACGGAAATGTCGCCGCCGGTCCGTTTGTAAAACTTTACATCCTGTCGCGTACAGGTATAGAGCAGTGGTTAGTGAAATTGAACTGTCGTACTTGGTAACGTTGTTCTCCCGGTACGAGCTCTTATAGTAGCCGGACATGTCGTCCCTGAGCGGCGCTTTGAACGTCACATTGACCAAGTAGAACCGTGAGGATATCATAGACTTGTTCAACGCGATCACCAACTGTTCGTTCTTGTCAACCATAGAGAAATTGGCCAACGGCAAATTTTCATTCGTCTTCTGATCGATTACGTTGACTTCGGTCGTTTGGACCTCCTTGGCGTTCATAACTATTCGATTCGTTGAGGCGGTCGTTTGGATCACGATATCCACCCGGCCCGAGTACGTCATGTTCTCAAAGTCCGTGGCCACTCGTAGCGCGTACGACAACGGCACGACGGTGTCCGGCAACCGGAATACGTCCATCGTCCCCGCGGTACCGTTATCCGCGGTCGTCCCGGGCGCGTTCCCGGCGGCGACCATCGACGAATCATCGTCCGTCCGACTCGCCGCCCGATGTTGAAGGCTGCTGGCGGCCAAGCACAAAAACGCCGCCAAAACGTACCAAATCATAACTAAACTCGAACTGACGAGTTTACGTGGCGTACAATATTAATAGGCTACGCGCGTTACGTTATCTTATGTTTAATTAACGCGTTCGTATAAGGCGCAGTGTTGTGTGTAACCGTCGAAATTACAACCGCCGATTGATTGCCACCACCACCGGTGAGATTCCCGTGTTTATGACAGGTTAGATATAGTCGAAGGTAATTCGGAAAGTAAATAACTTCGTATCGCGTGTAAAAATGTATACGGTAGAACGCACGAACCTACTTATTCGAGTATTCAAACACTTGGTTTATTTGGAACACAATAAAAAACGCATTCGGCGGATAATATTTAAAACAAACATTTCGCGTACATCGCATTTCCAAATATGTTGTCAATGATTTCGGTAATTTCGTTTCTTTTTTTTGTGTACCTCGTTTACGAACGGTTGTCTTCGTATCTCCTTTATTGCCGTTTTATCTCGATATATCAATTATCGATAAATTATCATGGATTATTTACGAAATCGTAGTTCGGCCATTACTATAATGCTCTTCTGTGTGAAAAAGTCTTCTCTGAACGAGTAACGCGCTATATACTTAATACCATCGGGGTAAAATATTACTACCGACCACTTTCAGAAATTGTTATTTCCAAAACGTAATCGTTTTTAGGTTGTTTATTTTTATTTTACATCCGCCGATCGTATTACAAATTTGAAAAAATGTAATTAACTCGTCAGTTTAGATAATTTATACACTTATTATTAATTTCTACTCGATATTTCGTATGCTTCGTACTTGGCACAATACATTTCGTAAGTATTTAGAACGCGTATTTCGATATTTTCAAAAAAAAAAACCGTACGCAAAATATAAATAAAAGTCTTCGTGTAATATATTAAAAGTTACGTAAGAACTAACGAGTACTTCGAATACTTAACGAATATATCGATAGTTTGAGTATCAAGAGTAATGATTAGTTAAGCAATATCTTAATTATTCGTTTTAAATATTTCTAAATTTTTAACGCTAACTCGAACGGTATTAAAAAATGTTTTTATAGGAACGAATATTTCAAAAAAAAATATCGAAAATAATATCTAAATATTTTTTGTTTGTTGAAGTAATATGCCGAGGCATATTCGAAACACTTTAATAACGCGCGATTACGTTTTAAGGTTTTTACCGTTGGTATACATCTCGCGAGTAACAACGCTTAATAACTTACGTATACACGCGAACGAATTTTACGAAAACGTTTGATTTCGGCTTTATTTTACCGCTTTACTAGAAAAGCCAAGATAATATATTATTAACCGTACGTCTACGAAACGCAATTTACAACGCCTATTAATTATACGAAAACGGCATTTCGAGAATTCGTTTTTATATCGTTCTCGCGAATTTTAACGTAATTTTTACGTCATTAATTTCTCTAGAAACCCCGTATTTCCAATTACGAGTCTATCAATTTCCAAAACCTTCAATAAATCAACCGTACGGGTTTTGTACACTTTGGGGCGTTTCGTATATATATATATATATATATGCTTAGTACCGGTACCGTCTTCGGCACGATAATATTTTGCCAAGTTATTTTCGCCGAAAACAATTATTTTCCGAAGGGAGGGGAAATGATCGTAAAATTGTATATCGATTATTAACCGTGTACCAGCGAACGACTACTCGTGTAGACAATACTACTGTTGCGCTCGATTCGATAGCGAAACGTTTATCATCTGGCCGCGTGGATCGTCGGTTTAAACGTTCGATAACCGTGTTTTCGACGAGCGAATATTTCTTCTGTTTCTAATAGCGCGACCAACTACGAATTTGTAATTTATCTATATCGCGTTAATTCTACGCTGAAAAAGGTATTAATGTGTCACGTGAAGGAAACCACTACAACTTTATCGCCGGAATATATAATAAAGCCCGAATAATAAACTTAACCATTAGCAATAATCTCCCGGCTACAATTTAATCTTTTATTTATATACACACGAATCGCACTTGAAAAAATATCGCCTAGCGCAACTGCTAATAATATACGCGATTAAAATGCCACCGATTGGTTTTCAATGCGGACTGTAACGAGCGTAGTTGTACAGAGTGTTATGACGAACGCGATGAATTCCGTTCTATTCGATATTTTTACGTATTTTGGGTTTTCTGTCGTAATTAATAGAACCCCGGGCCATAATTATCGTACCGAAGATTTTTTTTAATTGTATTACCACTAAACGTCGACGAACATTATCTATAAAACTCTTTCCCGAAATCCGAAATAGCCGTTTTACGGATTTATTAAGAAAAATAAGATCCGAAAGTGTCGACATTTGATCAGCCTTTCGTTTTCTACATTTTGGTTCGCCCCGTTAGCGCGGTGAAAATAGTTATTACCTATTAACGAAAAACTAAAAATTAAAAATTACAATTAGAGAACGATAGGTGTCGTACGGTTGGTCGCCGCGGCTTTATGTTTGTGCACTATTTATAAAGGCCTTTAATTTTCCGTTCCCCTTGAAGCGTTCGTCGACGTTTTAAATGACGTTTTAAAAAACCACGAAACCGTGTGTAGGCCTCCGCTCACTTAGCACTTAAAAACGCCCAGGTGTTTCGTTTCGAAAACCTTTCGGGAAAATAAGTTAAAAAAGAGACGGACGGACGAGGAGACGGAGAGACGCGTAAAAAATACTCTTCGTTCGAATATGACGTTCCTGACAGTTCGCCCTCGCTAAAATGATATTTCTAACATAAACAAGGCATAGCGAACATATTTTTGGACGCCCAACTCTTTCGTATTTATTGTGTAAAGCACTTCCTGGTTTGGGCGTGACCTTAGAAAGTATATACATATACAACACTCATTTATATATATATACACCTTCTTCCTTTTCTTTTATTTCTTTTTCTATCGTTTCATCAAATACTATTTCCTATTGTTTGTGAATCAGTACAACACGTTTTAACGTCCTCCGTGAAAACTGTTTATCATTGAAAAATAATAATAATAACTAAACAATAAATCGATCGTTTTTATATTCGCGTACACACTGTAGGTACTTTGAAAATTTCTCTTTTGCCCTAATGACGTTTTATTATTATTATTAATAATATTTTCGCTATATTTCTCTATATCGCAGCAACTAAGATGCAAACGAACGTTTCAATTACATAACATTAGCGAGTTATTATGTATATATATATATATTGATATAAAATGTCTTTCTTTCTCTCTCTCTCTCTATATATATATATATATATATAAATTTATTTATAGTAGCGGTGGCGTTATACAACGGCGGTAAAATGACTGGCGTGTATACGGCAAAATTTTATTAACGACGGACGTTTAATAATCAATAATAAAGGGAAAATAATGATTTACTACTTAATAAAGATTTATTTAAAATACCATAATACGGTTACGTATTGCACGCAACGGTGTGTATACCGTTATAGTGGGACCCGTCAAATCGCGTACGTAACGCGTACGATCGTACATATTTATGTATCGTATATTATGTGAAATAAATCATGCACTCGAAACACAAAAGTAAAACGTGATAATAAGAGTTGTCTACGAACCGAATATATATATATATGTACATATGTGTATATTTTATTTTTATTTTTTGTGGCCGCGCGTTTTGTAAAATACCTAATGAGTAATGGACATAAGACATTCTTCGCACGTTTGGTTGGCCACTATGATTTGGGTGGAGCGCGTTGCGCGCTTGCGGGTACGCTATATATCGTATTACGTTCGAAAGAGATTATCATCGCGTTCCGACCGAACGCCAGATTACGAATAGAAAAAAAAAATCGAAAAACCGTCGCGCGAATATCATTACGAATAATGATTTTCGAAATTTATTAATTATCATTAATTACACGGCGTTATACTCTAATCGAAATTTTTAGACTTGACACGTATGCAATTTGTACGCGAATTCGATCGTATTAACATCTAAAATAATATCGTACCCATATACGCATATATATATATATATATATATATACGTGGAAATTAATTAACGTTACCGTTATTAAAACGTGTTAATCGTCTGTAGAAGAAACACCGTGAATACAAATTTCGGACGTTTATTACCGAAACGAAATAACAAAAACGCTCGTTGTCAGTTTAAATAACTTTAAGTGGCTTGAGTAATTATTATCATTTTTTTCAGTATTTATAGCTCTCTCGTGCACGTCATAACTCTACACTTAATAAATGTAGTTTACGACGCCAAAAATAATAATAGAAAAAACAAAAGAAACAATATATATATTATACATATATAAGATACGTACGTAGCATACTGACCGGAGAAACGTATTGTTCAATACGGTTCCGTTATCGTTTCGCAGGTTCTCGCAATTTTTTTCGGAAATTACTGTAAACGTCGGCCTGTCCAAAATACCATCTGTGTCCGATTTTCAATCGATAAAAATGGCTAAATAATACTTTTCGAGCTTCCTTTTTACTCCAAATAATGTTCGGGACCGCAATAAATAAATAAAAAACCGTACGAGCGAACGCATTGTGAAACCGTTCTATCTCTATAAACGTTCGAAATATAATATAAATTCCACTTTTGTGCGCCGGGAAGCGAAATGAAATTAAATCTTTCGAAAATCGATCGTGATAAAAAAATAATAATTTTTCGCCGATGTTATAATAGGGACGCGGAGGAAACCGTTATGGTCAAACGTGGCTTTTAATAATCGAAATTATGTCGGCGCGTGTCTGTACGAGATGCATTTTCTACTATTTTTACGCTCGCCGGACACCGGATAACAAAACAAATACGAAAACTACAATAATATTACACGCCACCGACAGTGTACTCGCCGTATAATTATCGTTATTACTATTATTAATATTATTATTATTATTATTATTACTATTGCGAACATTATACGACCCACACACATATAACAAACAAAAACGTAGTTAATACTTTGTGCGCAAACATTAACCATACTTAACGCACGCGTGTGTGTGTGTATAACGGCACGGTCATCGCCGGTTGTTCGGTGTCGCGGTGACCGTGAATTTAAACGGCGCACCCCTCTAATCGTTTTCTACTAAAAGGGTGGGTGAATGGTGTACATGTCGAAGCTCTATCTTGCCGGAGTACTCGCGAGATTTTCAAATGTCCATGGGAGGGCGTGATCAATACGGGCTATCAGAGTCAATAACAATGTTGTTGACCTCAGGATTGAGACTGTTAAATTGACTCGGAATAATTGATCCGGAGTACTAAAAGTGGCACTACACCGTCTTACATCGTCGATTACGTCCTTTTCTACGGTAGACTTGAATAAATTATTTACGTTTCTAACCAACGTATAATAACGAGTGCAAAATCGAAATTCGATATTGTGTATACGTGATACGTTTACAACTTAACGATTAATATTTTGTCGTTTATTTAAACGAACATTTGCACATTTAAAAAAAGTAACGAAATATGACGTTTTATTTGTCAATTTCTGTTACGTTACCTACGGAAATATACGAAAACTA
The DNA here is from genome assembly GCA_025469175.1 of Geopemphigus sp. TES_GeoC_2020. NCBI lineage: Eukaryota > Metazoa > Arthropoda > Insecta > Hemiptera > Aphididae > Geopemphigus > Geopemphigus sp. TES_GeoC_2020. The sequence continues at coordinate 16,761 of JAIPRN010002952.1, read as the reverse complement.
AACTACGTTTTAAAATTATTACTACAACTGTATAGAAGTCGTAGATAAAAAAGCACGGTTAGTTAATTAATAGAGAAGACGATATATTTAGTTTAAGAAATAATATAAAAAAGTTAGCGACTAACGAGCCGCAAGTGCTAAACGAAATTTGTCATTTTACGCAAATAATCGTTAATTTCGCGTAAAATTTGGACTTAAAACGCTTAAAAAAAATGTAGATAAAGATTATTAAACATTTAGGAATATTATATGATTGGCATTGAATTAAATCGCCAAAACGTTGGGTCTTAATATTTAAAATTTCAATTTTAAAATAAATAAAAATTGACATTTTCATTAAAACGCTATATTATACGTTCGAACTATCCGTTCGATTTATTTCAAAACGAATTTAAATTATATATAAAATTAAATTTAATAACTGATGGCAATTTAAAATTTTTCGAATAATTGTTTTTAGAATTATATTAAAAAAAAAAAAACGAAATTTGATTTTATTATAATTGAAGTGTCAACAATTTCTTTGTAGATTTCCTAAAGTCAAACATCAAACATAATGTATACAATTTAAAATAATTCGTTTACCATATTCTAAAATTTTAATTTAAAATTGAAAAACTACGTCGAAATATACGTACAAATTATTAATATGTTTACGAACAAAACTTATTGATTTTGTCCTATTTCGTAAAATATTACAACCCAATACAAATCAGTGTATTAATTCAATAACAGCTCTTAAATCAAATAGTTAGACACATTATTTCATTTTTATCATTTTAAACTATTTAACATTTAAAATACGTATTTAAATGAGCGTTTGGAAACGTATGATTTTATAAATAAGAAATGAACAAATCAAGTGACGATCAATTCCCATGATTATACGTTATTTCCTCTAAAAAAAAAACTCACCGAAAAAACTTATTTTTATCTCGCTTTCAAAAGAAACTTATATTAAATAAAACATTTTCGATACTTACGTAAAACGAATATTTTTTATAGATAACCAATATATAGTTTTAAACGTATTCGAAAAAATATATGATTATTTATCCGTTCGTGTTTGTTTTTTTGAATTTTTTCTCATCTAGTGTAGCATCTTGCGTCAACTTAATCGGTCGTTTGATCGATTAGCTTTCGATTAAATTAATTTTTCGATTTATTATCGGAAGAACCGTAAATACGCGACCAACTTGCCCAGGCTCGTGAATGATATGGCGTTTAGATCAAAATTTAAGAAAGAAAAGGGGGGGGGAGAAAAAGTAAAATTAAAAAATTAGTATAAATAAATTGTCGACGGGCGTTTTCGATTCGACTCGCCAGCTTATAAGTGGCGTGGGAAATAGTGCGCGCGCGTGTGCGTTCTGGACGAAAATTATTCGCCGCCGACCGAACATAATTTTTAGAACGCGTCGGCACACCACTGGGGTCGTCTATTGGGGTCTTAGACACGGAGGCGGCGGTGACCGTAAGTGTAGACCGGAACGTTTGACAGTTGGGAGGGGAGGGAATTCGAGTGCGACGTATATATATATATACGCATACATATAATGTATATCGGTGATGATGCCACCCGCCGCGACAACGCAATACGCAATACACGCGCCGACCGAACTGCACTGCACACGACGCGGAGAAACGAGCGCAATACGACACGGCCACAGAGACGAATTCGGCGCGGACGTCGGGACATGATTTTATTAGATTATAACAATTTCGTTCGATCTGGACATTTCCCCTATCGGACGGCGCGATTTAAAATACGCGCTTAGCGTTCGAAACGTTCCGTGTACTCTACGACGAACGAATCGCGAACGAATGTTCGTTGGTACGAAGCGTTTTTTTTTTTTTTTACCGAGGCTTTGTCATGTAAGTGACCAGTTTGGTCGATCCGATGTTCCGCGAGAAGATCCGAACGTGACGGCGGACAAAATTCGTTGAGTATCGTCCGTTATCGACGGAATCGATTTCAAGAAATGTGCCGATGGTTTGTTTGAAACGAACAATGTTTATTAAATACACGCCGCTTTTATTCACGTTACGTATAACAGACAAATCCAAATTTTCATCGACAATCGCCCTTTTCGACATTCGTTAAAACAATCACGACCACGAATGGCCTTAAAAAGTCTCGGGCACTTGTCCCGTGTGTTTTTCACCTTCGACGCTGCGAATTTTACGCCAATTTACCGACCAATTAGAGTTAAAAAGTTTAAGTTTCGGAAATGACGTATCGAGCCTAAAATCGTTGAAATACCGCGCGATATTCTTTACAAAACTTATCGTATTGCTCATCCTCGGGATATAAACGAACAAATTATTCAACATCCAAATGTGGTCAACGTAGCTTTCGAAATATACTTTTCCAAAAATGGAAAAGATGATCGCTGATTTGCGTTCATTTTCCAATCAATTTTCCAATCTGCAGTTTTTTCAGTTAAATCGTTTATTTATTATATAATATAGTTTTATTTATTATTATTATTTATAATCATTTATCGTTCAGTTTCCGTTCACTGACGCTGTAGTAATGGAGAACTTTTTTTGGTTTACGTGTACATAACAAAAACCCGTCTTTCTGTAAATTCAGATTAAAGGCACTTTATTTATCGTCAGCTAATAGGGATTTCAAAAAAAAAACATTGAAAAATGTCGAACAACCTAAACGTTTTCGTCAAATTATTATAATTATTACATTTATTGTTTGTACTAATTGTAATACGTTTATATTAGTTCCTAATTTTCCGTTATTAAAAATCATTTTATAACTTTTTATCCGTTCTGTTTGAAAATTGACCGTTTCGAATTAATGGTAAAGGCTTCGTGAAGCAACGGTGAGAAGTCTGTTGATACTTGAATGAAAAATCGTTGAGAAACGCTTAACTCGACGGTCGGTGATGGACAACAAAGCGAATTATATGATCGCCGTTATCCGTATTGTAAATAAACGGGGACAACGGCAAAAAAAATAAAACGATATTTGTCGTTTATTTTTCGAATCGCATTGGAAACAATTGTAACAACACCGGTGTAAACGATTTTTTTTTTCGATAGGTATATACGTGAAAAAAATGTATTTCGTTACCGTAGGAATAGGTACCGAAATTTCGATTTATTAAGGGTGGACAATAAACGAAGACATTTCCGGAAGGGTGTAACCCTTATCACCTCTTCCTACCATCGGTACGCCACCGAACAATACAAGCCCCGTAAATTAATATACATTTTTTTTAGCGACGATAATTAAAACGATACCAAACGAAATAATTACAAAGGTACCATAAACGCGTTTTAATTAGAAAGCTTATTCCTCTCTGCCGTCGCCGATCGTCGTTAATTATTATAATTTGAAATTAAACGGTTTTTCGCGTGTATAAATATATATATATATATATATATAGGTACGTACGTTCAATATTCTCAGACGTAACGAAAAGGAAAAAAACGCTTTTAATTTTTCGAAAACAAATAATTTTCCGACGATCGTAATCGCCCACACAATCCCCGCGAACTATACACCGTATAAAATAACACGTAACGAGTTCCGATTCCTCGACTTTAATTCCCATTCGGACATTAATTTTGTATTCGCGCTGTAGTATGACGAAGCTGCTGTTCCGGACGTATTTGTTCGTCGCCGGTTTTATTATTGCCCGTATTGTGCTCGGTTCGCGGTCGTGTATATTTGTCGTCGAGAAAAACGAAACGTCGTCTCGACACGTCGCGCTGTAATCATGTTCGTTACGTAATAAAACACGCGCGTCCCGATTAATGTATCGCGTCGAAATAACGGCGAAAAAACGTTTTTTTAAAAATATACGTCGCGTAACCGCTCGGCAAGCGCAGTAGCCACCGCCGTTCGACGACAATAATAATATATTTATAATCCGCCGTTTTTTCCCGTACGAGATAATGACGAAACCGTTTGTGTCGCGCGGCCGATTTTTCAAATAAACGATTTTCCATAGATCACTGCGGGATCGCCGCGAGGTCACAATTATTATCGTACCGTCTTCTATCCGACTTCCGATTAATTCCGGCGGCGCGCGTTTAAAACGTACGCGTTTTATTATCGCACGCCTATAAATATCGAAATAACGGCGCGCTCGTGACGTAATACGGACGTGAGTTATTTAACGCCGTTCCTCAAAAAAAAACCACGGGCCGCGAACGACAGCGATAATGGTAATACACGCCGGCGATTATATTACGCGCGTTAAAAACGGTTCCCCGAAGGAGTTTGTTTTGATAAACGACTCCGATCTCCAAATCGTAAGTGAACCGGACGCGCGTACCTACGACGTATTCATTGTTGACGAACGAAAACGGTGTACAACAGCCGTTACTGCGAATAGGAACGTTAACAAGATAGGTATATCGATGTTGCGTCGCGTAACGCGTGTACAGTTACGGAAATCAATTTTCGTTCGTAAATATCGCTTCACAGTTAACGATTACTGATTGCGACGTCTATTCCCTCGTCTACTACGGACAGATTAACCTAACCCGTACTTTTTTTTTTCACGGTATTGGCAATACCCACACTGGCCCGGAAAGCCTGAAGGCAGTACTTCGGACCAACCTAACCCGTACTGAAATTACGGTAAAGAACGCGAAGTTATTTCGAATTCAGTCCCATTAAGAACGGATAGCCGAAATATCGCCCTTTTAGTATTACAACGTTCCGAGACGTTTACCTAAGAGTTATTTGACGATAATACGCCCGAAATAAATATGACGGCACCACCGTTCCGATAGGGTACATCGTACGCGCAATTCGAATACAATATATTTGGGAGGGTTCTTCCGGTAGGTATTTCGATTAGGCTCCCTTTCCTCTCGTTACTTGACTTCAATTATTCCGCGAAGGAGAAATCTAGCTCGTGATAACGTCTGAAAATCGCGTGAACGTGACGCAAAAAAAAAATTTAAACGACGTACATCGAATTACGAAAATAATTCGAAATCACCGGGAACGTCGCCGAATCAATATCGACGTTACGAGTGACGAGATGGACGTGAGCAACGGGTGTTTTTCTTTTATATAATACTTGCTAGGGCGGGCGCAAAGGCGTCTATTAGCTCTTCCTAAACAAGAAAAAATCACCCGGTACCGGGTCAGGTGTATTATCGATTAAGCGGAAGGCGAAAAAATTTCCGATTCGTTTCTAAACCGTTGGCACGCCGTTTCGCGATTTAGTTGCCGAACGCGTTGGCGGTCGGCCGACGATAGGTATAATTGTTAAGAATCGAGATAAATCGCGTTGGCGAAAGCACCTCTGTCCAGACGACTTTTCGAATTTTTACCGACATTTTAATCCATTCGGCACCAAACGAGCGAACGAGAGGTGGTCCTTTGAACAAAAAACACCTTCGCGTCGCTTAACGGCGTGTTCGCGATACGATTTCCCGGGGCATTGTATAACCGTTTCCGTTAAATAATATAACGCCATTTCGCGTTCGCGCGTGGTTCTAATTCGTCCGGCGTGACGATAATCGACGTTCGGCGTGATGGCCACTCAATTCGACGCTGATCGGAATACGACGTCTACGAGAATCCCATCGAATCCGACGCTTCGTATTGCCGGACGATTTTACGAAAAAATTATCGTTGCAATATTTTAATCTCGTACGCGATAAATCGTTACTAACATTAACGCACTGCGTGTGGACGATTTCCACGGACTATTTACTCTTATTTATACTTATTTGAACGTCACGGAATTGTAGTCGAAACGTAAACATTATTGTCGAAATATTGTTAAAAACGTTTGTAGAATGATTGGGGAACCATGGACTAATTCGGATAACGGATATGCACGCTTTTTCGAAAATTAATTCTACTCCGGCGAAAAAATCGTTTGGGAACAAGCGAAAACGGAACGTTCGGAACAATTACGCTTCTCGTAAACGTACATACGGTCGGTAACGTTTTGATAAAACATTCGTACTACATCACGCGTCTCGTAGCCAAACACTTAAACCGAACCTCAACCGGTAACCGTTATTTAGGTTATTTAGAAACCAAAATCGTGTAATCGTTTATATTATCGAATGTTCGTTACGGCACACGTAAGAACTCGGAAAAAATTTCGGTTACACGCGGAATCGCATATTTATTTTCGCCGAATTATTTGAACGTTCGTAACGTTTCCGGATTTACGGGATAACTGGAAATGTTTTGTTTGTTTCGCTAAATAATTACCGACCGAAAAAGGCGATGGAGCGAGACATTAAAAATGTATTGAAATCCCCGAACGACTCGGCGGTATTCGTTTTGGGGAGCTACTGACATTTCGAACTCGATAAAATAATCTCTTTGTTCGAAAATTACCATTAATTTCGCCGAGTGCCGAAAAATTGGACGGAAATGGCGGTTAAGGTTAGGTCAGGTGTTCACGGGAAACCGGGATCGTGCGGTTTAAAAGCCGGAAGAACGGAAACGGAAAGCGAAAAGCCCGCGACGGTACCGGCGCGCTCGACGTACTTACCGAAATATCTAATCGTAACCTCGGGCGCGGCGGCGTTTTTATAGTCGAACGGGACTACCGCACACCGAGTCCCGGGGAGACGGGTAGGGGTGGGTGGTAAGACAGACCGCGCGCGCGTGATTACAGGGAGTTCGCGGAAACGGTAAAAAACGGAAAAAAACAACAACGGAATATCGTCGCCGAGATGTGTAGGATTGTGTAGGTTTTATTATAATGCGTACGTACGTATATATGCGCGCGCGCGCTCGCGTATACGTACATTTTATATAATGTAATCCCGAGCGGTCTCTCTAATGAACACACGCGGCCACACGCAAAACGCCGCCATGGATTCTTACGCAATAATTAAAATCTCGCGAATGATTTATTCGGATCTCCGGCACACGCGTATACTATATAATGTATATATATATATATGCACGTGCGCGTGTATGTGTGTGTGCAAGTACGAGACGACGACGATTCATATCGGCGAGCAGACCACCCCCGTAGTCGCGTTACGCGGCGTTCACGACGCACTCTTCTCCTCCACTGACGTCGACGTCGTCGTCGTCGTCGTCGTCGTGTTTTCGCGACCGTACGTACATATACGTATATATATATATATATATATTTGTAATCCATCTCGCGCCGGCCATAATTATTATTCGCCGAAACCCCCCGCCGGATAGTGTCTCACCGGGCAGATCGAAACGACGCGAAAACAAATTTTCCTCCACGCTCGTACGTCCGCGTCGCGGCCAACACGACGTTTACGTAATGTGGGCCCGTCAGCGTATTTAGGTTCTTGGCCGGACGACGGACGCCGCCGCTGAGCAGCCACAGATTCCGTCGGTATTTAAAACTGTTCGCGTTTACAACCGTCCGCAACTGACCCGAAAACGTCCTCGAAATACTTCGACGACGACGAAATTGCGTTATGAATTGGGTGAAATTTCAATCGGGCGTTGCAACCGAAACGTTGTCAATGTCCTCGAAAACTAAAACAAACGAAATCCCATACGATTCCGATCGCGCTAATGTTATCGATTAACCAATCAATCGACGGTGTATTAGGCTTTCGCGGACGGCAACAATCGATCAATTCGAAAACGAGCCGGGAAATTGCTTAAGTAAACCGACGGGAGTTTTTTTTTTAGAATTTTTTTCCACGTCGCGTTTACGTACGACAATTCGATCGCCCGATCAAATTATGAGATCGTTATAATAATTATTGCGCGTTTAAACATTCCGTTGGAAATATCGTCTCGTAGGATAATTAAATTCGCCATTTGAAAATTGTCGCCGGCCCCGCGATGATAGCGCTTTTCGCCGTTTCCACTTTCATAAACGGCCCGTACATTTTTTTTAAATATCGAGCGTTATTGCGTTTAATTACGTTATACGGTTTTTCTTAGCGTCTCCGCGTTTACGTGCGTTACACGGCACGACGATCAGGCTCGTTACCGCGTCACACACGCCCTTCCGCTCGTCCCTGTCTAACACCAACTTTTCGTCATTTTCCACTCCTTTCGATCCGTCCCGACGTTATTTGACCAATTTAGTTTTGGTGTTCTTACAATTCACCTTCCTCGACGTCTCAATTTCACCGTTTCTTTCGCCATTATGCGACATCTCGGTAATAACCAAATCATTCTCTTGACACAGTTGATCGCGATTACGTTTAATTATATATATATGTGTCTTCGTTCATACGCCTCCTCAAGAACCTTCTTTCTGTAATTTCCCGTCGTCATTGTTGATCGAGTCTTACAGACGTACGCAATATTACGCGTCTTCACATTTTGGATTGTTTTCCACGGCATTTTTGAATCGAACCTTTTGGAAAAAGCGTTACAACGGGTTTTTTGATTTCATCGTAGGTGTTATTTTGACATAGTAGCTTATGTATTCGGATGTCTATAACTACGCGCTTTTGCCAATTCGTAATCTTCAATCCGCGTATTCGTTCAATATATGGTTTTTCTCGTCCAATCCCGCGCGTATTTAGGTTTGTTCGTCGTTCGTTTTAAAAATCACATTTCCTCTTCTCGTTGAAAATGCTCGTCGTTCGCTATCTTTATTTCGGTTTCTCTCGGAACTACCATATCGTATGCTAAATCGGAATTAGCGAAAATACTTACAATTGTTCCAGACCTCTACGTGAAATGGCTTACGAAATGATTATAAAATATCATCTCCGCTATTATACAACGTGAAATAATACGCGGGACCTGACAGTTCGGTGATATTTAATGAAAAACGTACGACGATCGAAGCAGATGTAAACAAAAATCGTATCCCAACGCGAACTGACGTAGACTATAGCGATTTTGGAATTGCGAAACCGTTTTCAAATTCGGTATTACATACGATCCGTTACAAACGAATATATAACTGTTGTAACTTTTGGTTACGTAAATATATATATATATATATATATTACTAATTCGGTAATTTCTGTCAAGTAAACGAGTACATCCGACGACGATTTGGTTTAGAAAATTGTGTGTAGAAAAAAAAGACACGATAACGGACTTACAAAAACCCTGCAGCGTACAGCCGCAGCGTGTATTACGAGATCAAAAGGTTCCTTGCAATCATGTATTCCGATAATTATTGTGCGTTCTCGACTTTTTATAACGTTATATAAAAAAAAAATCTAACGTCATAATATACGTATATATATATATATTTTTTTTTAATACCGCTTTAATCGTTTACAGATTTCAAAATACTGGGAGCATGCGCGTGTGCATGTTTGTACGTACGAGAAGTGACAAAAAAATAAAATATTTTTAATGGGCAATTATTCTTGGAAATGTTTTCAATTTGCTTAGCACGAAACTATATATACTACAAACGGTTATTATGACGTGTACGATAGCGCGGCGAATAACGACTTTTACGTATTTATTATTATTATTGTAGAACACAACGATGTATCGTAATTTTCAACGTGTACTTATATTCGATTTATAGAAACTAGGAAATTATGTTTTGAAAATAAATTTGACACGACGATGAAACGTTTTCCGTTGTAAAATGTAATAACTACGACGTATTCGACAGTAATAACGTTATTAGCGATTCGTTAGTTTATGGTCGTCTTTTTGTCGACAGACCAAAAAAAAAAAATTAACTTTTCCTCAAACATAGCTACCGCGGAAAAACGGTGATGTAAAGCTAGATTTTCACGTTTTTCTTCTTTCGCAGAATGTAATCCTTTCGACTTTGAATTTCCGAATATCCTTACGTTATAGTATTATAATATCATTACGTTTGTAGCGCTTATAAATTTTCGAAATCTATTACGTACTTTGAGCGTACGTTCGTAATAATAAAATACCCGTCTTCTTATTTAGATCCGAACGACAAAAAGTGTCCTTTTAACGCGTTGTTCGTAAATTCGTTTTTTTTAGTTATCTCACGGACGAAATTGCGACAATTGAATTACCACCGTTCTTGTCTACCGTCTAATAGAACGCGAATACAACGAAGTTGTAAATATCACGAATAGGTTCACGACGTACAAAAGGTTTGAGTAAACGGTACATTTTTTAACGAAACCTATTCGAAGAACTATCCCTCCCGAAATATAATCTAGTCACGTAACGATCAATTCAACCACCTACTGGAGCAAAATTCATTTTATGAAAATCTTTCCGAGCGTTCATTTAACGTACTTGAAAACCTAACTATATGGCTATATTTCCATTAATTAGTCGATAATTTAAAAGCAAATGGACTTCGAGAAAAAGTAATCAGTGAAGTGGATCCTCACGGATGGATTCACGTAAAACGTGACCGTGCAATGTATAAATATGTATATATATATAGATGGATAGATATTACGATTTCGAGCAACAGAAAAAATGAAGTATTGCGTTTAAAATATTTCGATTCTCACGAAACAATAAAATCGAGTTAATTCGTGTTTTACAAGTCGAGTGATAAAAACTCTAAACAATCGTTGAACGACCTCGTGCTCGTATATTATTATAAAATACCGCTGCGAGCCGTCGTCTTATATTTAAGAATTGTATGTGCGCGTAAATGGCGAACTATATTTTTAAAAAAAAAAACACGTTCTAGTCGTTTCGATATTATATATATACGCCATGTGTTTCGCTCTCGTCATCGGTCGTAGAGTAGAGGCAGCGGCCATTCGAAAACTTCGTTCCTGGGACTTTTTAGAATACGGTATTTCGAGTATTTCACTTTTTACCGAGTAAAGTATAAACTTTCGAATTTCACGCATATCCGCGTTCGAACGATTCGGAACTTATTTATTATCGACAACAAAAAAAAAAATTACAGTATAACGACTTACGACGTTTCGATAAACTTCGAATCGATCAATTGATTGCACTGCGAGCGACATCTTGCAACGGGAGAGAACATATTTCGGCGTAACGTCAAAACGTTACGTTATTCGAAAATGCGAATGTACGAATAACGTAGCGTTACGGAATCGATTATTTTTACGCGTGTGAAACGATTAAACGAACAAAATATTGCCGGAAACGAATACGTCCCGGAATCGCGGCGAACCGGGAAAACCGCAATAAACACGATCGTAAATCGTCACTGAATAACGGTCCTAAAATAAAAATAAATCGATCGAAAAGAAATTTTCGAAACGAAAAGCGTTGCGTTTAACCGATAAAAACGACGCGGTTTGTGGGTCGCGATCGTTTCGGGTTTGAATTAGGGGGAGAACGTCGTAGTTGTTTTGTGAATAGCGAAATTACCGCCGATACGCGTGAAATAATTAAAGAATATCGGGAACGTCTTCGTTTCGTGGCGAAACCGTAGTAAATAATGGTGGTCGGTCGACCGGTTCGCGTTAAAAACGAAAACCCATTTCGCGAGAATCCCGAATATCGGCGAATCGTAATTTCGGAAACCGAATTTCTCGTCCGTTTTATTCGTAACAATTTTAACACGGTCAACAATTTTAACGACGTTCGCGGTGTTCATTTTATACGCCCGACCGTGCTCCGAGTAACTGTATTATTATAATTCCGTATATTTAACCGCGAAACTGATCCGTCTTAAGCCGCCCGATATTTTGTTTGACCGCGTTATATTATATTGGCGTTTACACGCGAGCCGTCGTTATTTTTAATTACCAATTTAAATCGGTACCCCACTCCGTAGCGGTGATTTGCCGTGTGCATGGCGGTTTTCGAGGCGATATCTTAAAGATACGAAAAACGAAATGAATCGCTATTTACGTACGGGTTACGTGCGTACGTTGTATGCGTAATATTTCGACCTACGTTCGTTGTTCGTTTTTTTTAACGAAAAAAATAATATTTTTGATTAACTACGCGTTAAGGGTTCATTTTACTTTCTTAATATTGTTTTGATTGGATCGAGTTACACCGAAATCGTAATTTATATATTGAGACGACGGTGATAGATATATCGAACAAGAAAAAAAAATTGACCGTTCTAAAAGTGTTCATCGGTTAAACGCTAAAACGAATCACGTAAATAACGCGTGAACCTACCTAATAAAATGCCCGAAAATTGCGCGCGGCCGCGTTCGATTTTCAATCGACAGATTGAAACCGCGCGAAACTTTTAGGACGTTCGTTATCGCCGCTGAAAATCCAAAATCGAAAACAACTTCGATTCGCTTTCGACCGTAATTACAACGCGGTCGCGTGATCGACCAATCGAATAGCGCGCACATAGAAACCGAACGAAATATCGGAACTTTTCGGCTAACCATTCGGTGTCTATCGCTATTATTATTATTATTATTATTATTATTATTATTATTATTATTATTATTATTATTATTATTATTATTATTTGGTACGAGTAAACGAAACAACCTGTCGCGCGAATCGATTATAGATGAAAATGGAAACGTTTTATTTTCCGCGAACGCGACGCGCGCAATTCCAAACGGACGTCACGCGGTAAAAACCACCACACCGGCCACATTTTTATGGACAGACGATCGTATTACGTTGCATATCCGACAATCGTTATAGTTATATCGCGAACCGAATAGAGGCGAATATTAGTATTACTCTTACCACCCCACCACCGCCGAGGAAGTCGCTCGTTTTTTCGGTCCATCAGACCATCTGTCTGTATAGCAAAATGTATATATATATATATATAACAAACTAACGACAAACACGTTCTCGACTTATTCGACATTTCACCGTAACTGTATAATATTATAAATACGACGAGACTTTAAAAAATATACCCGAAAAAAAATTTACCGCCGTTTTACGACGGACCAGAATTTATCTCCAGGAAACATAAGTAATCACGTCCCGTTCTGTATTTTTACACCAATTCCATATTTTGTCCGAACTACATCGAACGCGACGAGCCAGCGCTCGTACGCGTGTATTTGTTTTATCACGAAAGTAACCGGGAAACAATCGAATACGGTTTATGTTAAAGCGTTACTAGATTTATTTTTTCTAGAAACGCATTTCATCTGAGGACCAGATTATTGACCAGATATTTTTTTAATATTTCCACCGGTACCATTTTTCTTTTTACGACGGAGATAACAAAATAACCAGTTCTATAAACGAGACGTTTAATGGATTATTTATTTCGAGCGACCGCGTAACAGAGCGCCCTATAGGTCACAAAGTCACTGGAAACGTCGTAAATTTATGGCCCTTGAAACGGTTGTACGTTCAAATTTTTTGAGAAAGGATACGAGAAAAATATTTTAAATACCTACGCGTTTTTAAATTTAAATCGAACTGTCAAAAATATAATTACCTCTCTTTATTTCGATAAAGTTTAAAAAAAAACGCTCGTTTCACATCCCTAACGTGCGTACGATGTTGGAAGCCTATTACATTTTTTTAACACTTACGAAACTAACGTAGAATTTTAAACAAAAACGGATCATTCGCTGTTAAAAATTAAAGTAAACGTTTATTTTTTATTTGTGTAATAAACAAATTATTACACCGCCAATTTCAAGAGGTACAACCGCGTCAAATTATGGCTAATTTATAAACAATAAATTACTAAAAATAAGCGCTCGTACCGAGATTCAAAACATTGAAAAAAATTAATTATTATCTCGTACTTTTTGGTTTTTACGTGCATATATTCTTGTTTATTATGTGGATATTTTAAGAATACTATTCCTTTGACATACTTAAAACTGTATTAACTATTTAATTATATTTTAATTTTAATTATAGATTTTTCATGGATAAATATTCGTGACAATATTCACGCTATGATTTTTCAAATGGGACGAATATTATCCGAACAATAAGTATTTACGTTTATGAATCGATAAAATATGGAGGTACGTACTGTAGTAGATTTTGAAATTTCACCGTCTTGAAGATGCTCTTTCTGAAATATTTAGGTTGGGTAGTTAAATGTTCTAATTCTAAACAACGTAATTATAAACTGAACAATCTAAAGAAAAATAATTTTACAATTTCTACTTAACTCTCAAAAGAACGACTAATATGACCGAATTTTCAAATAATAACCTTTCGTAAACATAATTTTAAAAATAAAAATTTAAAAAGCCTTTCGTTCGTTTTATTTAACTCTGTAGAAAAAAACGTCAATTGAAAATCAAAAATTACACCTTGGTGGATTTAAGAGTTAGTAGGCAAAAATATTCGAAGAACTCCAGAATTTTTATTTCAATAAAATCGTTACGTATATTAAATAAAAATACAAAGTTGCTGAAATTTGTAAAGAAATAAAAAAAAAGTAAAATTAATTACATGAGTAATATAGAAAATATTGTTTCTAACGTTCGTACGCTTATAAATATAAATTATAACTTCCGAATATGTATAAAAAAAGAATTAACAAATATAGATAAATATAAGAACAATACTTCCAAAATCCAAAGTCGTGTGTAAATAACGGGTATGTTATTTTTGTCAAGTTTTATGTTTAACTTCTATAAAATTATAATATTGTGACATTCAAACGTCGCAATGTTTTACGCGAGTGTTTGCGACTATCGTATTCACGATAATATATACACACGTTTTTTGAGGCAAAACAATCTGCCGCTTTAAAAACGTCAATTTCGTAAAACGAAATTGCTTTATTAAATTAATAAAGTTTAAACCGTTATGGTTGCTTACTTACCTTATTTATTATACAACGAATAGCACCGAAACAGATATTGATTTTTAAGAAAAGTTTCGGAATACGTAGTTTTTTTCAATAATTACCACGATTTTAGGGGGGGGGTTGGTGGTTGAAGAGGAGGGCGGCTCCACAGAACGAAATTTAATTTGATTCATTTACGTCGGCGTTTGCCCACTAAACGACTGTTAAATTCGCGAGCCGGTTTTACATTTTTCTTATGGTGTACCGAGCAGGGAACTTCGATTTATAAAATGGATAAAATGGTCTATAAAAAAATCGAGGTAAATGACTTAACGGGAAAAATTTCGTCGGAAACGTCGGCGGATAGTAAAAAAAACAAAATCACTATGTAGCGTGCGTGACGTGGGGTGTATGCACACATCCCAACAGACTCACGATCTTCTCTATGGGCGAGCTAAAGCAAACAAAATATAATATAATGACGGTCCGACCGTGTTTGACGCGTCTAAGAACTCGGTGAATATATCGAATGAAATTATACGTGTGCACGACGGCGACGTACGAGTTCGGTTTTTCTACATCGTAGACGAAAATCTGAAAAAAGAAAACTGTCTACTTCGCCTACGTGTGTAACTAAATTAAAAAACGGTAAATAAAGTGTATATATATATATATATATATATATATATATATATATGTATGTATTTATTAATATATCACTTGATTGACTGACGTACAATCGGAGATATTAATTTAAAGACGTGACTATTCGAAATGCTTCGGCGGTAGGTTACGTTATATTCGTTCGAATTATTTATTATATATCGTCGACTTTTCGGATAATGTTCGAGAGACGGACCGGTGTGCTGCCGCCACAGCTGAAACCGTTATACCGGTGATTCTTAACCTTTTCGAATTTACCGACGCCCCATCACGAAAACGATTTTCGTTTTTTTAATTATTAGTCCGTGTCGGTCGGAAAAGTGTTACTGGTATTTTATTTACGTACGCCCATAAAAACACATTTTTACGTAGAACGAGTGTTTCGGTCTTTAAATAAAAAATCCTCTTTCCATTAAAACGTCGTTGTCGTAGTCGATACACAAGGACGGCTACTTACCATTACTCAGTAGGCGTTCGTACGATAACTACCGAAAAATGGAAAAAACGCGGAAGATCGAAACGATGGATTTTATTATTTGATCGCGATCCTTAACCTGTTTACGTTATTGCGATAAATTTACCGGGTAAACCGTACGTGATCTTATTTGACCGGAAACGATACCACTTATTTTTCGCTGGGACTTGTATATTTGTTCGAAGATTAATTATATTACTTATGGTTTCGAAATAACTGTCGAAAACTCGTCCGAGTGTCGAATATTTACTATAACGAACGAAATCGCTATTTTCACGCGAGAATAATTATCGTTAATTATAAATAAATCGAAATTAAAAGTCCGAAACTCCTAGTCAGACCTGTTATGCAATCGAATATTGAAATACGTGTTTTTATTATGAACGCTTACCACGGTACGCCGTTTTCGTATTTCAATTCACGCCGCGGAACATTTTTTCGTGAAACATTAAAATGAAATTAAAAAACCGGGAAAATTCGCCGATTACGAGTATAAATTTAGTAACCGGTAGAAAATGTGATCGTTTTAAGTCTATTGATAGTCGTCAGTCGTGTTCGTTTTGTAACGTTTTGCAACTATTTATGGTCGATAAATGAAAAATGTTTTATCCGACCTTTATCGCTACCTAATATCCGAAAGTCAATTTGGAAAAGGAAAGCGTGTGACGTATTCGAAAAGTATTTTCTATAAATCGTTCAAGTTATAATAACGTATACGAATAATTTTCGGAAAAGTATTACAAACGCTATTATCTCGATTCGCACGAACGCCGCGCGTAAAGTATTCTTTACAATACCGCGTGCATTCGGAAGGTTTTTTTAAACGTTAAAAATTCGGAATGGTTTTCGGGCCGCCCAAAACCGATTAGGACTTGGCGGGCGCCCGTTCAGCGCCGAGTAAACAAATCCCGGAGGGGACAAAATAATTCGCCCTCCGTTCTCCGGACGGACACACATCTAAAGGGCCCTCTGCGGGTCCATGCGCCACCGGTTAAGAACCCCTCGCGTCGTATTCATTCCCACCAATTTGGAACCTTTACTCGTCAGCGACTTCTTATG
>JAIPRN010002951.1:0-25316 GCA_025469175.1 Geopemphigus sp. TES_GeoC_2020 | reverse complement strand
GACGATGTCCGTGCTGCCGCTTATCGGTGGTTCTTCGAGGCCGCCGTCGCCATCGTTGCTATTTATACTACTATTACTACTGCCTGTGTAGTACGGCGTCGTCGTCGTCGTCGTACAGTTGGCCGTCCGGTCGTCGAGGGACGCGCACTCGCACCATTCGCCCGTTAGGCCCTTCGGACAGGTGCACGTGTAACCGTCTACGCCGTCCACGCAAGTACCGCCGTTGGCGCACCTTCCGGTCAAACATATGAAACCGTCAGGGACGTGTATTGTACGTTTAGTAAAAAGAGTCCTAACATTCGTCGTCGTCAACCTACCGGGGACGTGTTCAACTTTACCTGATTCCCAATTGACACTCGTCGTATTAATGCTGGCATTGTTTCCCGTGAAAATCCGGCACGCAGTAACACACGGACGTCTGGTCCTCGACCAAACAAAGCGCGTTGTTTTGGCACTCGTGTTCGTCGCACAAACGTAAAGTCACGTCGCAATCGCGACCGGTAAACCCTGCGGACGGAACAAGAAAAAGTCGTAGCGTCTATTTTTTTTTAATTGGCGCTTTTTCTTCGATACGTGTTCGCGCGCAATTCGGCCGTAATTACGCGTAGAGAGCGTTTTTTCTCATCGTGTGACGAGTGTGTTTTATCAAGTTGGACACCTAGACCACTTTTATTATTCTACGATAATACGTTCGACGGTCGTACACGAATCGTCGCGACTTCCGTCGTTGTTCGTCGTTTCGGGGAAGTTCGAAGTTTTTTTTTTTTTTGGAAAATCGGAAGGCACGCGCGTTTTTGCCGTTCGTTCTAACGGACAGAAGTCGAATTTCCGTTCGTTTTTTTATCGAATGTGTATTGGAGCACGGCGTCGTCTATTATATATTTATTATACCAGTCTCGGGAACGAACATTTTCGTTATTATCGGCCGCGTATATATTATTTTTTTCGTCGGTTACGTCGTCCCCGCTTCCCCTCCCATAAATCACGCGTATTATGATGAACGTTTCGTTACCGAAAGGACAGACGCAAGTGTACGCGGTCTGCCGATTGATGCACACTCCGCCATTCTTGTACGGCCGTGAGCCGCATTGGTCGATTTCCTCCTCGCAAGTCCGCCCATTCCAACCTGAAACGCGACGGAAATCAGTTACAAGGCCGTGTGTCCATCGTTGACGACTACACGGGGAACGTTCATTATATAAAATAAATCGTCGTCGTTGCGTGGTTTACCCGGCGAACAGTTGCACGAAAAAGACACGCCGAGACCTTCGACGCATTCGCCGCCGTTTTTGCATTGTAGTTCGCCCGTGGAATTACACACGGCCAAGTCGATTTCGCAATTCGTCCCTGAAAACGACGTCTCGATTATTATTGGGCCAATAATTTTGTTTCGTCCACTCGATATGTTTACGATTGCCGCGTACAACTACTTGTCGTCTACTATATTCTACTGACCCACGTATCCCACGTATGCCAATAGGATATTGGCACGTAAATCCGTTTGTAAAGTCCTCGCAAGTGCCGTTATTTTGACACGGGTTCGATAGGCATTCGTCAACGTTGAATTCGCAGTCGTGCTCTGCGGGAAGAAAACGCCGAGGAATTTTCCGAATCGTTTTTTTTTTTTTTGTTTTGTTCGTAGCGAACGCGCGCCTTATTAATAATCGTCGCTGTATCCGTTACCCGTGTAAACGTCGGGACACGAACAGTTGTAGTCGGCTACGCCGTCCAGGCACGATCCAGTTGGATACATTCGTCTCAGTTGGTCTGGCACCGGACGCCCGTGTAACCGTCAACGCAGTAACAAGTGTACGTGCTGAACAAAACGAAACGGTCTCGTTGATGAATCGTCGTGGAGGGGGGGGAGGTTTGCGTTTATCGCGATTTCGGGAATTTTTTTTAGAAACGCCCCATGATCGAGTGGGGAACGTAACGCGAATCGTTCGTGCGTGTTCACTTCGACGAAATTTTCGGAATAAATCGTTTTCGTGTTTTATTCGACGGGCAAGAACATATGGCGCGCGGGCCATTTTCTACAGACGTTTTCGGTTTTTCGAATTTCCAAACGGGAACGTCGTACGGCCGACCAATTTTACGTGAAACCTAACCGGTGTTCGGTTCCGCCTTCTTACGATTACCGTAGGTTCGTAATGTACGAATCGGACCGTCGAGTTTTCTGGGACGTTCGTCACGTTACCTGTTTAGCTGATCGACGCACATGCCGTTCGAACACGGACTGCTGAGACACGCGAAACCGGCGCGCACCGGACTCGGCGCCGTGCACCACAGGGTCCACAGACAAATGGCGGCCTACACGATCGGCAAACGGGCGACCGGTGGCGGCGGCATTAAGCATTTCCACACGGGATCCGCGTGTGGGGGTGGGTGGTGTGTGTGGTATGGTCGACGGGTCCGTCTCGGCGTTAATGATTCGCCGACGGACGACGCATTTCGCCGGCAACGGCGCCCAGGTAAAAACGTAGCTTCTTGTTGTACGAATGGTCGTCGTTAGTTCCTCCGGGATTTGCGGTGGTTCTTGAGCCCGGTTATCGTTGGCGCTGCGAACAAGTGTACAAGGGGGGAAGAAACGTTTTTTCAAATTAGTGTGTGCATGGAGGCGGCGGGAGGTGTGTGCCCCTTGTTTATTGATCGCGTAAACCGTAATAGCGAATGTTCGGAGGACGTTTTTCGCTGGTTTGACGTCGAAATCGCGGCGACATTTGTGATGGCGGCGGCACGTCTCGAATAAATGCCCCGTCGGATTTTAGTAGAGATCATCGTGTCGGGTTCGTTTATTTTTAAAAATATCCGTTTCGTGTACGTCGTTGGCAAATCGCGCGTAACGTTCAGTAATGCTGCGCGCACGCGGACGATGAAATTATAAAATGTAGGGTGGAGGATTTCTCCGCGGTGAAAGCGGCCACCCTCCCCTCGCCGCGTTTTTGCTTTACGGTATTATCGCGCGTTCGCGTTTATTTAATAATATTATAATAACGGAACGTCGAATCTGACGATCAAGAACGTATTAGGAAAACCTGAAGTGGTATTATAGTCGTCGTCGTCGGTACCAGGGACGGGTTACCGTCGCCCGACATTTCTCGACGTAGGCCCCCGCAAACTGCGAACAGACACGCCAAACACGCGCGCCGCCGTCACGTCGTGTCTCCCCGTACTCACGCGAATATCGCGGATGGATGAACGGCAAGGGGGCGGGACTATTTAGCGACGAAACGCCGCGCGGGGACGTGCGTGACCGGCGAATTTTTTCGCCTCGACACTTGGCGTGTGTTTGTAAATAATAAACGTCGAAAACCCGTACGGGACAACAAATTACGTCGAATATCGGCCACGTTTTGTTATAATATTCGACGCTATACACGGTACTTGTACGAAATTCCGTTTTTTTTTTAAATCGTCCGTACCGACGGTGGTGTACCGCGTTTCGTTTTCCATATGGCGGTGTTGTTTTATTTCTCGATTACTCGGCGTGCGCCAATATAAAATAGTCGACGATAGATTAAAATGCAGCGGACGATCGGTAAACGAACGCCGTTAAATTGAATTTCGGGACGAAATCGCGCGTTTGTTTGTGCGTAAGATAATACGCGCCGGTTAAATTGTGCCGGAAGTACGGGCTAAGTCCGAATAAGGTTGTTGCGCCGCGTTACGCTCGATTTATAACTAGAAAAAACCTTAACCGACTTTTTTTTTAATACACAACGACCAAAAACCGTTTAAAAGCGTCAATGCTAAACTTGTGGCGCGTTCGAAACCGCGAAACGGGAAAAAGAATAATAGCGGCCGTTATAATTGTTATTTTTAATTCGAACCGTCCGTCGTGGCCATTGTATTCGGGTGGCACTGCGATTCCGGTTCGCGGGAAAAAATGGATTTTCGCCGTACCCGTCCCTCCTCGAATCGTGTTTATTTAGAGAGTTCGATTATTACCCGATTGTTTTCCCAACGTTGTGTGTGTACGTACGACCAATGTTATACGAATATAATAACAACGCGCGCGCACTCGAAAACGAATTTTTTTTTAATTTACTTAACGCGCGTGTATCGTCCACCCCAATTGCCGGCGGTCGTATAAAGTCAAAGGCGCGCAAGTAGAACGACATTTGTTGTGTATATTATTCGCGGGGTCGACGTTTCGAATTCGGCTTTAGATTAAAAATTATATCAACCGATATACGATTACCCACCTACCACCAACCGGTTAAGGACGACGACGTTTTTGTTTCGAGTATCTTTGTAAAAATGGCGAAATCGTTTTGCGGTCAACCGCGGTGTTGTCGTAAACACCAGTAGGTTGGTCGTTGACCGTTATACGTAACAGCGTTACGCCCTCGGCTCCCTTCGGAGAAAAAAGTCCTTTCGTCGTTCGCTATTAATATTATTTATATATTTGGCGCGTTCGCGCGATATTTACAAAAATGATCCGATTTATGATTGGGGTGGTAGTAGTAGTGTCCGTAAGTTTTTTAGTCGATTACTACTTACTTCCCTCCCTTCGTTTTCGTATATCTCGTGAAAACACTCCCGGAGTGGCCACCCAAATTACGAAATCCGTTCGTCAACGTGTTATACACGCGTAGTTTCAAAATTACGCCTCTTTCGTTGGTAGTAGCTCGCTCTATATTCGTCGACCGCGGGACGACGACGACATGTGTGTCTCTCGTACGCGACGGCTGCTGTTGCAAAAACGCCGTAGCGGCGGCGGAGTGTAGAAAAAAATTGATACGTTCGTTCGACGATTTTTTTTTTCCGCGGAACGTAACCCAAACACCGACGGGGTACCGCCACCGATCCCCCTCGGACCCCACACCGTGTGGAACGGTGATGGTGGTTACTCGACAAACGTCGTGTAACTTTCGTAGCTCGTTGGGAATGTTTTTACCTGGTCCCGTGCGTGTGTCGTCCTTTTCTCGGTTGTCGTCCTGTCTGTCTTCCAGCTCGCGACCCGGTAAAAAACTGGCCGCCCGGCGGACTCGGTGTCGTACTACTCGCGGCGGCGGTATTGCACACACACGCACGTATGGTTCACACGGGACTTAACGATTTACGCGGGGGAGCGTCGTAGCAACCGCGAACGAGTTAGACAACAACAACAGCGCGTCGGGTTTTCGGCCGGCACGCGCGCAACGACACTACGCCGCGGCGGACGGATACTATTAGCCAACGTACTATTTATTATACCACGGTTTTAAGCACACCCCCCTCCCCCGTTAACCGAATACGATCGTACACGCGCGTGTATATCGTTACGCGTAGATATATAGGGTACCGTCTGAGAGACGGAATGACATCCGATTCGCCGCCGCGCACCACTCTGTATCTTTCTAAAAAGGGTACGTACGAAATATTCGCTCATCTCGCCCTTCCCTTCTCTCGCGCGTGTGTAAACACAACCCGTGAAAAAAACGTTCCGACCGAAGTGTATCGACCTCCTCTCCAAATACGGCGGTGGTTCTTCGTTTTAAACTGATACGCTCTTTATTTCGCCAAATCGTGTTTCTATTTTATCGTATTATTACGAACGACCGTGGTAACGCGAACCAATAAGTTTACGCTGGTCAGCCGCGCGTGCACCCCCCCCCCCTTGATCGTCTTTCGAATTAACGTCGTTTAGCCAAACAAACATTTTTGTTATTAGTTTTTTCGTTATAATTACGCGCGCGCGTGCATTTCACATTCGGCGTATCGATAATTCGTTTACCGAAAAACTAGAAACGTTTTAGACCTGTGTACGGGGGTGGGAACTACCGTCTCCTATCGGTAATAAACTCTACGTACGAACCCCGAGTGACGTTCGCGACGGTTCTCGTCGAATAATCGACGCCCACCGGTGGTGTGTTGTTCGATTACGGCGGAAACGCCGCTCGTATTGTAAAATAACGATTTTCCGAAATGACGAACGTCAAATACGCGTACTTAATATTATTTCTGGCATCTACTCTACGGTATTCCGAAATAAAGAAGCCCGTAAGTCTCTGAAATGTTCGTTGTTCGGCGTCCAGCGAAAAATCGATAAAATTCTAGTTCGGACGTCGGTTTACTACTACACTTATACGTTCGTACTTAAAATACAAACTTTCTTTTCGGGCTAGACCGCCGCTACTGCGCCAGATGGTCGTTATTTATCGACATTTTCGGCGTTTTTATTTACCGAATAGATCGTCCGAATTACTTCGGAATCGCCGCGTTTTAAAATTGTCGCGTCGCAAACTACTCTACTACGGTTTATTATAATACACTCGGTCGTAACATTTTCGATATATTCGTTCTTCCGTTCGCGTATGTTTTTTTTGTTTGAAATTGCGCTTCGGAAAATGTTCACCAACGTGTAGGCAGGGCGTCGTGCTAAACGCGCAAATAGTCGTAAATAAAGTCGCGCGCGATTTTCTACTTGTTTCTTCCGGACGAACAAACGAGATTGCTTTCGAAATTCCGTACGGCGTCCAAGAATAATCGGGAACGTCGATAGAAGGGGGGAGGATTATCGATATATTATTACGTGGGTTAGTATACGCGTCGCGAGACGTGACACGGGCACCTTGGTGTGTGGGGAGGGGTGTACTACGAAAGACGTTGAAAAAAGTAGTGTTCTCGTACGTCGAACGATACGATAATTGTTCGGGTCGTATTATTATTAACTACTTATAGCCAATTAGAGCCGGAAATAATACGCACGTCTCCCGGCAGGGTCCATTAACACGAATATGTGTGTAGGGTAGTTTTTTTATCGCGCTTCGATAATTTTGGCGTTCGAACGCCGCCGTCCCGCGGCTTTCGCTTTTATAATCGTTCGAATTTGAAGCAAAAACGCCCATAATAGTAGTAGTTTGGCGTTAAAAAGTATTTTTCGAAAAAAAAAACGTCGAAATTATTAACGAAATTTTTAGTATTTTAAAAAACCGCACGGGGTCTGTTAATGAAAATGGCCCGGTGGCCGCGGTTCGAATCATATAAATAGACGCTTTTGTGTGTCACGCACGCCGGCGGGATTTACCACACACCGTGTGGTGTTGTATATCAGTCTGCGAAATGACGCGGATACGATATGCTGCGACGGTACGGGCGAATCGTATCCGGAAGGGTCTTCGTACAACACTTCTTCGTCGACGGTTATAATATCATCCTAACGCGTAGTGTCGTCGTCGTCGTTGACAAAACGTGTGATGAGAAATTCGGCCCGGGAGAGGACACAAATCAGAACCGGCGGAAAAACAATTTCGGCGGTGGTCCTCCCCTCTTTCCGGTTAATGAAAAACGGCGGTGCCGGGCCTCGTGTTTGTTACCGAACGCAAATTTGAATTTGCCGCTACTCGACGGGGTGGTATATGTAAGAGGTTATTTTTCCGGTCGGTATTCTCAGAGGGGGAGGGGTAAGGGGTGTACCGTGAGTAGTATATGGACGGAAAATAGACGCGTAGTAATAAGAGAACTACGGGCGAAAACGGAAAGAAAAAACAACTCGGCGAATTCACGTAGAAAACGCGCGGCCGCCCGTATTTTTTATATTCTTTCGATAACGACGAATTCGCGTTACAAAATACACCACTAGTACGCACCGGTGGGGCGGTATTGGTGGGGTACCTTAATCGGTTCGTTCGGCACGCTACGAATTGACGGGCACACACACTCGACGGCGTGTGTTCGCTGTGTGTGTGTGTAGGATGATGAATTTCACGGACGACGAATACGTGTTTTTTGCGCACGACGCGATCTACACCAACGCGGAAAATATTGGACGGGTTTCCGGTGATTATCGGACGTCTCGGGATCCGTACGATGAGGGGTGGTAGCAATCTAATGGCTGGACAAGAGAAGAGCGCATACTCACGAAAAACGTATTTTCGGTAATCGTCGTTTCTAATCCGGCTCGTTAATTATTAATATTATCGGGAGCGCGCGACGCGTACAATATAATGAACAAATAATATATCGTGTGCTGCCACTGTTTTCGTTCGCGGCTGGCCGGAAATAAAGGTTTTCGACGTATTCGTCGCTATAAATTCCGTCGTTTTTACTCGCCGGTAAAATATTAAAAATATACGCGTTGTGTATACGTCACGTAAAACGCTCGGTTGGCCGGTATCAAACATCACACACACACACACAGCCTCCCCGGGCTTGCTGGAGCCCCCCGTACCGGCGATATATTTTCGTATTTCCAACTCGGAATATTGTCGCCGACGATTCATGGTCGGGTACCGTAAAGTATTCAAAAAACAAACGGCCCGCCCGTCGTCGTCGTATATACGCCTCATTTTTAACGGTTTGTTTTCGCGGCCAATAGAAAATACCGTCGGCATATTTCTATAATATAATATATACGAAGTGTTATCTTCGTCGATGAAAAAATTGTGTTCGTTACCACCCCTCTCCTCTCCTGGTACGAATACGCGCGCGTCTTGTGTACGAGTTCTCTACGGTTCGTCGTATCCGAAACGCGAATTATATTATTTAAAAGATAACGCCTCCATGTAGTATATAATCGTCGTTATTTCTTTCCACGCCGGAGTTATCCAAATAATGTAACGACACCAATTCGACAGGAATATGTCACGGACTATTCGGATCTCTTCTTAATCTAGCGATAATAATATTACGGAATAATAAGTGTACATATACAATTTAATGTTATCCAAGTGTAGAACACAACATTATACGGAGACCGAACATTTTCCGAAAAGAAAAAACTTATTATTTACGGTACCGACGGTTTTCGCTCTTATTATATTTAATCAATAATATTTAACGAAACGGCGAAATTTTGTCGCGGATAATTTTTTACTTTTTTACGCCGTTCGAGATAATAATAAACTTTATTATATTCGTTGTTTCGTGTGTACTTTTGCGCCTCTATCGTGGAGCGAGCGTTTTACACGATGTCTCCTCTCGTGTGTTCGCGCGGTTCACGAACGAACGCGAGACGGCGTACGCGCCGTCGTTGTTTTTTAATTTTAGTAAAAATATTTAGCGAATAATTTTGCAGTTTCCCGGCGGCGCGACCGACGTACGAGGGTCGGCTGAAAAGTTCCGAGCCTAACAAAGAAAACGACAACTCCTTTCAATTTTTTTGTTTTCTTTATTTCTCAACGACAAAGATAATAAGACAGGGTTTTTTTTTTAAATTTATATATACATACGATTCGCGTCGAGCCTAATTTAATTAATAACTATTACTATTACGTTTTCTCGTCGCTCCGAAATCGTTTCCCGTCAACGTACTTTTCGTAATTTGATAATATAACAGCCGTAAGAGAGGAGTCACCGAGAAATCTGACGAATTATGGTGGACGATGATGCTGTTGGTTGTGACTATTTTTCTTCGCCAGCTGATGAGACGTTTTTCTATTATTTCTCACGGTGTTCAGACGCCGCAACGAGATGCTTTTTTTACCCTTCGCCAGGTGGTAATCGATAAAAACGATTATCGATCGGTCCGGACTTTACGATTCTTAATATATTTTTCCTTAGGATTAGTTTTTTGAAGTTGCCTCTCTGTTGTGGTGTAGCTTCTCTCTTCTATCGCGGCTCCTCTTTGGTCTTTCGAGACAAACCAAGAGGCCATAACGCACTTATATATGTTGTTTTTGACCCATGAGTAATCGTTTTCCGATTATTCTCAGGCTCCGTCTCCTTCTCTCTATGATGACTTAATTTTCTTTAAAGTCTTCGTATGACTTTCATTTTTTATATATTTTACGAGTACAATCGTGAATTCCGCCACTGATTAAAACCAATCATCAGCGGGGAAGACCTTTTCCTCTCGCGTATCTATCCTTCGACGTTTTTTCATCAACAACTAGTGTTTTCGAGAGAGGCTTTCACGTCTTTGGGCCGAAAATTACGTTACCAAAACGGCGGTCGCTTTTCATTCGTCCTAGCGAATTTTATTTGTCTATCACACCCTTGGGGACTCGCGGTCATATTGTGCTCCATTCGCTAGGACTCGGGGACTGACTGTTAATGGAAGACTCGACGCCCACCTGTTCCGATGCGTCGTCTTTTAAGGCTTACACGCCTCTGGAGGAGATGAGTCTCTACTACTTAGTTCGTCTTCCATATGTTTTTTTATACACACGTCTTGAACACCGTGTGTTTCAGCTTTATATAAAATGTTGAACATTTTGCGCCTCGAAAATTCCTCAGGGAACAGCGGCATAAAGGAATTGAAAAACTGTTGACGTATGGTGACTTAAATTACGTATATTTGTATTTACATTAATGGCCAGTTTCACGGACCGGCGGCCTTACCACCCTGTGCGACTCACTCGCAGCCGTCCATCCCCTCTCGTTCTTCTCCTTGTTTCTTAGTACGCTTCCGACCGTACTTAACGAATGGTCGCCCCTCTCAGTGGCTCGTTCGTCGCAGTTTGAATTCTCTTCGTTCGGCAACCTGAAGGTCTTCGGGATTTGCGCGTTACGGGCCAATTATAGTTTTAGTCGCGGCCCGTGTGCCGCCCGTCTCGAATCTACAGTCTCGTGGCCGTGTTACTGGCACCGCGAGTCAAGAGCTCCGGGTACTTTTATTTCCGTTTTAACCGGCAGCGAGGCGAGGAATCCACCGATGTGACGGAGCTATATCTCGGGAGGCTGACTAGAATTCTCTTTATAAAAGAACACCTTAAGATTGTGAAAAATAATGGAGCCGAAAACACACTTATATGTTGTTTTTGACCCATGAGTAACATTTTTTTCCACAATGTAATTCCTCCATGCATCTCTCTCTGTTATGACTTAATTCTTATTAGTCCTTGTACGACTTTTTTTGTTCATATTTAGTCGCGAATTCTGCTGAAGGAAGACCTTTCTCCTATGACGTAACAACCCTCAGCGGTTTTTGATCTTAACTAGGAGGATCTCAAAATGAGGACTAAGACTTATATACTCTTGTTTTATTAAATCGGCAATACACCCACCGCCTTGGTGGGTCGCCATCGTTTATTTAAAAAAACAAAAAAACACGATCAACTGATCGAAAAGGTGTGGTGGGACAAATCCCCAAACCACTTCCTCCTTACAACAAATATAAAAAATTTAAAGGAGGGCGATTTCCATGTCTAATGGGTCATGGGCTCTTGTCGTCCTCTTCGGCCATATGGCCTCCAGGCGTTTTGGTCCCCTGGACCGAAATCTAAAACTATATACAACATGTGTGGAACACATCTTTCTCCTCCATCATCTACTCCGGGAGCTCTGCAATGGAAGCCCCCGGTTGACGGTGCACGGCCTATTGGATTCAGCAACAAATTGAGACAGCCGTGCCCCGTCAGTCTTATCCTCTTTTAAAAAACACCTTTTTTTGATTGTAACAAACGAGGAAGCCGATAACACACTTATATGTTGCTTTTGAGCCATGAGTGACATTTTAGTGTCTGTAGCTATTCTTCATGCCTCTGTTTTTGGTCACGGCGATATCCCACATGACTTATTTACTTTCATGGTGTATGCATATATTCTCTCTCTCTCTCTCTCTCTATATATATATATATATATAGTAAAAAAAATAATTCATCGACAGAAATTCATTTTCATTATGTTTTTGTCTATTATCTTCTCGAATGGTACATTTGGAGCCTCAGATTCCTCAAGGAATAATAAAGTTATAGATATTGACTAAACTATACACAATTACTAATATCTAACATTTTATATCTAAAAAATTGATGGCCACAGCCGTACCAAGAATAGGAGGGAGCTATGTATATGGTACCCGCACAAACTCTGAAAAATCAAATAAATTCAATTAGCTTTATATATTTGTACATAACAATAGTTAACATTTTAGCTAATTGTTCAATTTATGTCATCCGATACTTTGGATTACATAAAGTGTCCAAACATACAATAAAAAAATAAGTATTGTAATACCCAATTCATTGCTCGGTGAATTTTTCTTTGGGATACTTCATTGATGGGGAATTAGTATTCAACGGATTTCTAGTTTCAATGTCTCTTGATAAATCTATAAAATATGATAGGATTACTCGATTCATTTTTGAATAAATAATGACGTGCATAATAACAATAAAAGCGATTAGTTGGTATGTCGTTTACAAATGTCATCTTATTTACAAATTATTTGACAACAATCAAATGACAAATTTGAAGTAAATATTTATATATACTTATTATTTACCAGAAGGGAGAATCTCTTTTGGTCTATTCCATTAAATACGTAGTAGGAGCACCAATTATTTAGTATGTTGGGTTTTTAAATCTGGCGTCCCAGTGGCGAAATTCTCCTCTTGTCTCCTGAACCCTTGTTTTTTAGTTGTCCATGGCTCTAATTTAACAAATACATCATGGTTTTCTATAAAAAAAAAATCGATAAAATTGTTTGAATAATGAACAAATTGGCTCAATATTTAGAATTTGAGCCTTCCCAGTCATCATGACACTAATAACGTAACGCAAGCAAAAATTGAAGGGGATCGTTACACTGTTGTTTGTTCTAAATAGATCTCTTTGACTAATGGAATTGCTTAATCGGCCAAAGTACATGTAATCTTAAGTTAACAAAACTAGAGTATATTTTGTATTGAACGGGATCGACAAACAAATGTACGACTTACGGCAATTTTCGACAATCAAACATTTTGAGGATGCACCAATAAGCGATCAAAAATTCCCATAGACTTGGGCTACGCAGTTTTGGCAAACGATACATACAGCGATGGATGTGTATACTCAAACGCAAGAAAAATATAAAAGTAATTTCGTTTCTTATAATTAAAATTAAATTAATTTAATTATTAATTGTAATGGGACACGTTAAATTTTAACGATTATAATAATCACATAATGTATAAATATTAAATTTTAGATATTATACAGATAAATATCACAAAGATCTTTTTTTTAAAATTTACAATCTATACCTTTAGGGCATAATAAGTAAATGTGATATAAATGAAAATTGTATATTATATTGAGTACAGTTTGTCATTAGTGACACTCAATAAATAAAAATCTTAAAATTAAAAAATAGAATTCACGATTACATAATAATTAGTGAAAATAAACAAGAAATCCAACCGAAGGTAAAAATATAATTATTATAGATTACACTTGTGGAGTGGAGGAAATAAAAATATTTATAGAATTTAAAAAATCCCTAAAGAACATGATTGCAAAAGTCAAGTAATTTTTTTTTATTGCAAATAATTGTAGACGTTTATAATAAGTTCATTTGCATACTTATTTAAATATGTACACATACGTAATAATTTTTTTATGCGAGTAAGTTATCACATGTTAGCATAGAATAAAATAGTACGCAAAGTTTGGTATATACCACCAGACACCAAATTAATTGAACTTGATGAAGAAACACTATAATAACACGTGTAAGTAACTACGTTCAGAAACATATTGAACGAAATATGATAAAGATTGTTTGTAGGTATCAAAAAAATTAAATACGTAA
The DNA here is from genome assembly GCA_025469175.1 of Geopemphigus sp. TES_GeoC_2020. Classification (NCBI taxonomy): domain Eukaryota; kingdom Metazoa; phylum Arthropoda; class Insecta; order Hemiptera; family Aphididae; genus Geopemphigus; species Geopemphigus sp. TES_GeoC_2020. Next base: position 11,875 of record JAIPRN010002951.1, on the reverse strand, counting down.
ACACAGTTGACCAAATATTGATGGAAACGCGTTACGAAGAACGAACGTTTCGATTTGTCGACGACAATTTACGATAAAAGAAAAACGTGAATTATGGTACATATCGTTACACGTATTCTCTAAATGTTAATTCAGATCAATTCGAACTGTAAATTTACTTACGAAACGTGCCTAATACAAGAACGACGCCGTGTAGAATAATTTGACTGTAATTTTTTCTCGAATACGTTCGATTAAAACTCGCCATTATATAGTGGTTGTTCGGGGTTTGATCGAAGTGATGAATCCATCGTCGTTATTCCACGACACCATCGAAACGTAATCTATTCGGAGCGAATTGCCAAAAAATTGTTGGACCACGACGTTCTCCAAGAATAAAATAATATATAGTCGTCGCGGTAGTTTCCGTAACACGCGAAAGTAAAATAAAGAAGAAATAATAATCGGGACGACCACTGAGTAGGAGGCCTGATCGCGCTACAGAAAAATAAACTATGGCATGTGGTGTCCTTGCCGAGCGAGTGAGACGAATAAATAATAAATCGGGCTAATGGCACGTTGTAAATAAGGATAAGGTAAATTAGATTATGATAAAATCAAACCATAAAGACCACAGTTACCGTATAAAGACACGTTAATGTTCTTTATACCGTGTCATTAGTAGTAGATGGTTATCATCGATTTTAATATCGAGCGCGTAATAAACATAAATAAAAATGATAATTACGGCCAATATTTTAATTTATGGGTTTCAAGTTTCATCGGAGTATACGACAAAATTGACGCCGATGGTTTTTTTTTAAAAAAGCTACATACAAACAGTATATTTAAGCTTAACATTTAAAAATTAAAGTAAATATAAGTTAATATAAGGAACTAGGAACAAAATTATATAAAACAAGAATAAAATACACGTAGTTATTGTCTATAACGAATAAAAAAATGGTAAAGAAAGCGGATGTTATTGCATAAAAAGTAATTGCTGCCGCGGGAAACATAATTAATGATCGACACCACTGATGCAACCATAGCCGGGTACATGTGTTTTTCACTGACAACAGTGCACATGGCAACCGATATATGGGCAGCACCAAAAAAAATTTTGTGACATTATTCTCAATCCATTTACCAAATTCCTTAAAAATCTCGTGTTGTTTAAGAGACTTCACGATCTTATTAACTATAGACTTTTCAGCGTTGCAGTGATGCGTATAAGAAGCAAAGAAAACAATAATAAAACGAGCAATTGCGGCTGTTGAAACTGGGTCATCGCACAAATCATGAATCCTTCAACAGGGTATCTTTTTGTTTTCCCATTTGTTTCAGTGTCCGCATCTTTTGATTTATTTTTTCTTATTTTTTTAGTTTCGCTGTTAAGTTTTTCTATCTGATTAGCTATTTTTTCTTGGGTTGTCTGAAAGTACGTGGTACTATTCTCACCGTTGTCTATTCGTTAGCCATTTTATTCCCTTAATTATTTATCAATATAATATAAATTAAAATTTTATTTTGATTACGTTATAAATTTATTTATTTTAGGATATTTCAATTATGTTTTGTCAATTAATTGCGCTAATTTATTCTTTGATATTGTCCATTACGGGAACATAATACTATTAATAACATATATATTATTGATAGAAGCACAACTATCACCGCCACAACGATACCTATCCCTTCACGGAACGCGAGTCGAAAGTTGGTCGAAATTTGCAATTATTGACAATCAGTCCATTTACATCACTGATATTATTCCAGTGTATTGATAGTATTGATTATTAGCTATAAAATTATAACTATAAGAATAAATTATTTTAGTATTTCTATGTACACCATATACTACATCACCATTCCATGTAACACGAATGGTAGAGCCTGGTCCGCTCATGTTACAGGCATAATTCTGTAAAGCAATCATATGCCTGCTAGCGATATTAAAAGATGTATATGTGGCCATATCAATGTAATAATAATACTTTAATAATCCCATCGAAAAAGTAAATATTACAAAAAGCACGCGAGCACAAAAAGCGTTTCGTTTATTAGTTTTTCTAAAGACGAGAGGACAATAAATCGTCACTACGAAACAATAATAATAAACGTAGAACGCGGGTGAACGAATCACGCGACGGCAGAATAAACGAGAGCGGTTCGGGGAGTCCCGGACAAGGGAAAGAAAATAAAATGGAAAAATTAGACGATTACGGGGAACTTCCACGAAATCGTTAGAACCCGATAAGAACGAAGACGATAAAGATGGCGAGCGAGCGCGTAAACAATAACGAACGGGAAAAACGAATACCTAAACTTGGAAAAATATGAAAATAAACGCCTTTAATTTACGGGCGTGCGTTTTTGGCAACGGGAAGGAGGGAAAGTGATCGCTACGTAATAAGAGGAGCGTGTCGGGGTTTTCGTTATTTCGAAAAAAAAGCCGATACAATCCTCGTGGTTTGTTTTTTTGTACACCAGAAAGCCGGTACACGCGAAGAAATATCGTGTCGACGCGCCAAAGGCCGAATTATAATAAACGCGGCCGTTACGAACCCCTACACATAATCGGGTTACGGCATAATGAATTAGTTTTTTTATACATTATAAGAAAATTGTAAGAGGTACGACGACGAAGAAATCAACCAGGCAAAACGGTTGGCTCGTCGTCGACCAACGCGATGCAAAGCGTATTTTTTTAGCCATCGTCCGATACACAGTAACGGTCGGTCGTATTGAATATAAGATACCGGCCGATTAATATTTTTTAATTATTTACGATTTTATTTGTCGCGCGAGTTCGCGTAACGGCGACGTTGGCGTTTGAACCGAGTCGAAATAAACGAACAATAAAACACCCACACGTCCGTGGACGGTCGGAATAAAAGTTTTTAAAAGTACAGAGCTTTCGCGCGCGGGACGTTGTGCGTTTACGAAAATTAAAAAATACGACAACGCGCGTTTATATTTACCAGGAACTGTGTGGCTTCTTCGGATGGTGATGAAGTACGGTGTGTGGACTCTCTTGACGCGGCGGGACAAACAACGGGATGAGGACGTCCTATCTCCGGGGCGATTGGTGACAAACTAAATTGGGAAACGGTACCGGCAGTTCGGTGGAACGACGGGCGATCGAGACTGCGGCCGCCTGTCGAACGTTCGACTATCGTTAACCGTAATACATTACGGTTCATTATCGGCGTTATCGATTAGTCGCCGACGTTGGTCGAAAAATATTGGGCGGTTCGACGACGATTTTCTTTTAAACACGATATTAACCGAACAGTGCCGACCCCTGTGGCTATGACGTACAAAGTACGTCGAAATAACGCGATCTCGTAAAATCGTAAGAGACGCGCTCGCGGTCAACTACGTTCATTATTTTTTTCATTTCGATAAACTTATTAAATAAAAATTAAGCTTTACAATTACAAAATCAGAAGGTCAACTACGTTATACACGCGAATAACGGCGACGGGAATTCGTATTTACATACAGGGGGGAGGGAGGGGCAGAAACTATTTTCGGCGATAATTCGTTATTTCGTCGTAAATCCAAGAGATCCTATGGGACACGACTGTCTACTAGGTAAGTAGCGACGGTTTTCCGTACGCGGTAATTTCGTTTCGTTTTTTTTTTCCATATAAAATTCACGAAAAAGCCACTCGATCGTAATTATAAACCAACGGATCCGTCGAATATCATCGTATTGTAACAATCGTCGTAATCGGGTCGAACCGAGCGTTTTAACGCCTAGAGATATTTTCGTCGTTCGCGCTTCCATTTTCCTACCGACCCTATCCTTGTTACCGAAAATCGTTTTCTTCATCATCGTTTCCGATTTCCGATCTTCCTCGTTTCCCGTATCCCTCCGTACTCTCCACACGATCTGCACACGAAACGAAAGAATTTATAAAACCACGGGCGCCTCTTCGATTCCTTGGCCGTGAACGCCGCGTCGTTCGTGTGGCGATTGTTTTTCGCCACTACACGCACCACCGAAGTCCATCGCGCAGCCTTTCATAAACGAACCGTAAAATACTGTTAATACTACGCGAACGTGTACGACGGCGGCGAGAAGGTTTGTTGTTTGTTTAATTCATTACGAAACGCGGCGCGAGTGGGTATCGTGTGTTATACGATACGCGTATATAATTACGACGTAATATAAAATAACGTCGTACGTGTTATTATAAAACCGCGATCGGATACCTTTCGTCGCGATAAACAATTTATTAAAATTTATGTACGCGCGCATCTATATAGTATTTATTTACCCGGATCCTTAACAAGTCAATATCATCCGTAGTACCACACGGTTCATTGACTCACGTGAACTCTGGACGCTGTACTCAAAGATCGTCGCGTTCGAAAAGTCGTAAATCGAAACGGTACATTGGATTGTTGTGTAAAATGCTCGGCGGCGTGCGCGTATAATTATATAACACCCGCGTATAAATTAGCCGGTCCGCGCGTCGTTCGACATTTTCGATATAATAACGACGGCGTACCCCTCAAATCGATTATTCCCGTCGTAATCGACGCGTTTTGTACGACGAACCCGGCGCGCGTTTTCTTTCGTAATTAAAACTGGATGTTGTGTACGACGTATATACGAACTAATACACACCCACACACACACCCTTGGGGTATTGTTTAAAATTACTCTCACGCTGTACGATAATTACGATACAAAAATAATACGACGAGCGTAAAGACCAATATCTGGAACGGGACATCTCCCTTCCCATCCCAAAACGCAGGATCCATCCGGTCCGTGGAATATTCACTTCTTCGCGGAATTCGTGTAATTGGTTGTATTGTTACAAAAGGTTTCGACTACTACCCCTCTATCAATCTCACTCACTCGTTCGTTGTATAATAACATACGCGCCTGCACAAACGACGGCAATTTAATTTGAATAAACGTCGTTCGGTTTTGTTTATAACGGAAACTTGTTTATTATTTATAAATACAAACAGCGTCCCCGTAGTAATAAATCGCGATTGTTGCGTAAATACGGATTACGCGTTGGTAGGTGTAATCGTGTGTATATTTATATACGCGACGTATTACGACGGATCGCAAATCTGTATTATAATAATCGCGCAACTTTGGACAATTTGAACGTCCCTTTTACCATTGTAGGAAACGCAATTTCCACGAACATTGTTCCAAAGCTCGGATTTTCAAACGTATATTCGTCGTTATCCGGCAACAATTTTTCGTTCGTGTTTGCCCCGACGACGGCCGTCGCGGTTAATATTCGAAAACGGCGCGCTCCGAAATCCGAATTTTTTTTTTACTTCGACTCGTCGTGACCCGAAATAATCGAAGCCAACGGTTAAGGAAAACGACGATCAATTTACATAACTACTTCCCCACCCTACATTAATACGACGGTCGTTTCACGCGTAATAACGTACGTTATTTTCATCGCGACCTATCTACCTTTATTGGGTACCCACGTCGCCGAAACAAAGGCGATTTAACCGCTAAACCGTTACGAAAATTTGGTACGGCCGACGGTGTTACTAGAAGGGTGTAATAATCGAATAAATCACGAAATATTTCTGGTGGCTATCCGAATCGTTTCCTACCGCCGTCGGATTTTACAATCCCCGTGTATCGACGTGTCAACATTTCGGCGGTGTATTTTCCCGTCTCGCGCAACAATAATAATTCGCGAGCGGGGTATATTTCGATAGTTTTATCGGAACTCAATAAGTTCGAAGGAAAGGTCGCCGCCGGAGGATAACGGTTCGTGAACTTTGCGTGTACCGGGATGGCTTCCGGTTGTCCCGTCCCGGCGATCGTGTTGGGGACCACACTGATGACGGTTTTCGCTAGAGGGACACCGGCCGGCGGTTGGTGGTGTTTACGCGCGCGCGTACGGGTGTGTGTATGTGTGTGCCCGCGGCGACCACGGTAGGTTTTCACACGCGAGCGTTGGCTACTCGAAAATACTGTCGTTAAAAAAATACCTCGTTTCGGTCGGCGGCCACGCGTCGTCGCGGACGATATTCGACGAAAAATCGCCGTGCCACTTCTCTCACCAGCCACGCCAGATCCGAACGGCAGCGGCGGCGCGTACCGTTAGTTCGCTGGCGCGATTATTTTCGTTTTTGCTCGGCGGCGGCGGCGCACGTACCGTACGTGATGGTTGCGTTGTTCGTTATCACGACGTGCCCGTGTGATAACGCGCAACCGTCGACGGGCGCGCGCGTATTCTCGTTGCTGCGGCGTGTGTCCGTCGTCCGTTACACGTACACGTACACATGGCCGCGGAGTAGGAGAACGGCGGCCGGGCAGGGACGAAAAAAGTGCGACGTTCTCGATACGGAGAATTCCTTCGCGCGCGCGAATAATAAAATATCGCGGAACAATGTGCGGCGACGAAACGAATACAAAAAAAAAAAAAATAATATCGAAAACCGCACGGACGTGTGTGTGTGTATCGGCAGAGTTTTCGACGTCGCGTACACGCGTTGTCTGTCGCCCACACACAAACGGGCGCGCGTGTGCTACAATTGCAGCACCACCCTCGCGCCGGTAGTTTAGGTCGTTCCGCGTTTCGTCGTCGTCCGACGGCGATAGTCTCGCTTTTTTCGCCGCACGATTATCAATTCGCGTATAGTCGTTAATCGTTATCAGCCGTAATCACGCGCGGCTTATGATAAGGGAAACCACCGCCACACACGTTCGCCGTTTTCCCATATTTATCACCCGGTCTCGCCTTTTTCGCCCCTGCGGGGATCATCGGTACACGCTCTCGGTTTTCCGAATATTACTCAAGAGAGCCCCCGGTGTATTATGTTACCTTTACCTGTGTGTGTGTCTGTGTGTATCGCTCTCGTCCGGTGCTGCTGCCGCCGCCGTTGTCCGTTCAGCCGCCGCCGCTCGCTCTCGTCCGCTGTCCGCCGTTGCCGACACCGTGTTCGCATTACGACGACGACTACGTGTTGTTGTTGTACCACCTGATGCACATACTACCACACTCGGACGTCCGTGGCCGCCAGTCACTCTCGACGCGTTGCCGCCACGAAAATATGACACGGACTTCTGTCCACGACCGTTACTAGTAGGTACCCCTGGGCACGTGAAATTCCTAGGTCCCGGTGTTAGGACGACAGTGTCTTCTTCATCGTACATAGGTCTTTCGTGCGTTCGATGCTCTACGTTGACTGACCGACCAACCGACCAACAGACAGACAATGACAGGCCTTGGGAGGCTTCTGACTATCCGATTTTTTGATTTTCAATTACGTTAATTTTACCTCTTATTCGTTTATTCGTTTTCAAATTGTTTTTCTTCGGTGATCGTTTACCGGTTGTGATTCCGTTATTTTTACAATATTATTTTCTTTCTTCGTTTTAATTGGCTCACCTACAATAATTGCCGTTGTAAATGTAATTGCACTGTGCGACTGTGTGTTTACAAAAACAATAAATAATTCACTACAATTTGTTTCACTAGTTTCGTCGGTGTTTAATTGAAAATCCAAACACCTAAACGAATGATTATATTTGATTTCTAAAACCTTTTGTAGTAGCGTTTATTGTATTTACGCCAATTCAAAATGTAGAAAACTCATCCAATTACCTAATTTGAGAAGTATACTGGAAAATATTCTTTACGATTAGAACGTTGTTTTTAGTGTATATGAACAGCCATTCATTTTTATTCAACACTGCGTGAATGTTATCTGTGATTTGGTTGTATTGACTTTATTCAATCCACGTTTATCATTTTTTACTTATCGTTTAATTTTCAAATTACGTACGTAGTATCTAACTATTAAATTATTACCGTGGTGACGGACAAATTAAACGAAGTTCAATTTTAATGTTCACAAGTTTTTGAAAAGTCGTCATTATTATGGTTGTTGCCCAGTACATACTTAATGCCTTTGAGATAGGATTTAATTGTAACAAGCTTGTGTGTTGTCGCGAATGTTTGCAGTTTAATATCGATTTTAGGTGGTAATATTCATAAACTTTATTGTCTGAGTTATAAAAGTAAATTGAATTAATTTCCGATCGGCCAATTTTGTATAGAGAGATATTTGTGCAATATTAAAGTCCTCTTCGTAATATGTCCATCTCATAATTGGACTACATTTTGTTATACACCTAGAGGTAAATTGGTTGATATTTTTTGTTCCAAATACATTTCCTTTATGACAATTATTTTAGTCTATGCTGATAAATAAAATTATGTTTCAATATTTTTATTTAAGTATGTAATGTAGACATTGAGTGTTCTAGTTTTTCACTTGCGTTTAGTAAAAACTGTTCCACAGTATATATTATCATGTAGTAGGTTACCTACACTATATATTTTTATGTAATTATTTCTTTTTAGAAAAATTAATTGTCGATCCTGGTAAAAGGGGTTACTGTTGTTAAATAGGTAAGCAAGTAATTAGATAATCAAATGTAGAATAATAATCGACGCTTTAAATTTCTTAATAATACATGCAGGTAAAAATAAATTATAAAATAGTGTTTTTTGTGAGAAAAATTTAACATAATAAAATATATATATTTTTACGGTGGATTTTATACTATCGTTACTTCACAAGACTGATGCGTTACATTATTTATAATTATTATTTTACTAAAATTTCAGTTTTTTCTTGCAGAAAATTAACATTTTATTAACGCTATCGAAATTATCGATTAACACTAGCCTACAAATGTAAGTACTTATCTTTTTATAATCTCTATGATTGGTTTCTAGCTAACTTCCGCTCTTCTCATTTATCCACTTTCCTTTTCATTTATAAGTATGAATCACATCTTCGGTCCCTTATTAACTGTTGGATGTGTCTTGGTCTTTTATGATTCTTTACTTCCACACTTCCTTCTATAATTAGTTTTAATAATCCTTCATTCGACTTTACTTTTCCATAGTAGCTTTCCTTCCTATATTCTTCTAAAAACCTCCATATTATTTATTTTATTCATTCAGTTTATTTTTAATATCTTATAACACTATTTTTCAAATGCTTCCAATCTACTCTATTGTTCCATTAATAATATTGTCCAAGACTCACACCCATAAAGGACTATATTGCAGACATATTTCTTTCATATGTTTTTTTTCTAATTCTAAGGTAAATGTTCTTTGAAGTAAGTAAGGTTTTCTTACCGTTAAAAGCTATTTTGTCTTGGCAAATACGTTTTACTATTTCATTCCTATTACGTTCATTTGTACTTATTGTACAACAGAAAAATTAAAAATAAACATAGTTTCGTTATTTATTTATTTTTGTTCCATTATAGGTTATAATTTTGTCGTGAAAAAATAAAAAAGCAAATAGGTTTAGGATGTGACCTCCAGAATTGTGAATTCAAAAGTGCAATTATATTGGTTTCAGAAAAATTGTTTCCGTGTGTAGATATTTCTTAAAAATATTTTTTGTGAAAAGTCACTATAGAGATAGTAAAAAACAAAAGATAAACTACAATAAAACTGTTTGTACGTCATTTTAATCGATGTTGAACACTATATTCTACGCGAAACATAATGGCGTTTTTTTTTCAAAAAATGACCAAAACATAATTACACGAACGAATATTATTGCACAAAACTGACAACAGTATTTGAAGTAAAAAATGAGAACTGGAACCGAGTTAAAAAAAAAAACTAGTAACAGCATATTTATCAATTTATCATATTAACTTTATATGTGTAACCTATAATTTAATGTTAATAATAAGAATTGTCATTTTCCATGTTGCCTCTCTGAAATTAAGATACATTTTTGAACAAAAAATGTGCTATATTTAGGAACATCAGGCAACAGATGTATCTTGCAAAAATAGGTATCTACAATACAATCGTTTGCATCTGTTTAAGTAAACGAGGACATTTAAAATAAGTTGCAGAACTGAATCCAGGTTGTAAACTATTCCTCCCTCGTGTTTTGTTTTTAGCCTTTTGTCTCTAACTAACAAGGAGAAATGCGCGTTGACATTAAATCAATCAGTATATGAATTATTCGTTTTTATCGATTATTAATTTTTTTACTTCTAACTGTATATGATTATCACTATAGGTATTTCGGATTTCAACTACTCTACCAGTTTCCCTATAAATTCCTTAAACAAGTCAAAAGTATATTTTATCTATTTATAGATTACGATTAACGGTATGTATTCGATTAAATATTTGTAGAAGGTACAACGTTTTTAATACCTTTTGGTTTTTATTTTTTTTTTTATTCTAAGCTATTTGCATAACCATCTTTTTGTAACATTTCGAAAAAAATATAATTGTATACAATTGTAAACTCAATCATGCCACATTATTCACGTATGGTACTATTTTCCTTGACAAATCCCTCAACCATGTTAATATTATGTTTGAAGAAAAGTTCAATAAATATGATGGTTGTTTGATGGATAATATTTGAATCGAGCGCTTCTTGTGATTATTAATTTTTGGGTCTCTACTCATTGGAGACCAAGTATACTATTATAATCCCATGACTTCTCAGTTTCACTAAATTAAAATTATATAATATGTTACTTCTGTTAATATTACATTATTCTTGTACTTAAAGAATATATTTTTATATAGAAATTTTGAGTGCTATAGATAATTCGTTTCACACTTATTTTTAAGTTCCTATATGTGGACTATAGTTATTTATATTCGATTATGTGTATTGGTATATTGGTATAAAGAGAAATAGTACGTGTACAATTACTGACTTTTAGAATTTGTCAATATTTGGTTGCAAAATTATATTGTGTGTGTTCTTTTTATGTAATTGTGCAATCTAGTTCACCATGTGTGTTTGTATGTTCTTGATTTTAAATATTACAAATATTCACGTTATGTAAATGAAACGTTTACAATTTAAAGAATATTAATGATTTAATTATTTATTCGTGGCTGTTTGAAGCGTATTAAATAGTTAAATAATGTTAGGGATAGTGTATGTGATGGGATATTTGATATATTTTGTCTGTGTATGTACTCAATCAATTTAGGTTTTAACCTTGAATATATTTTATCTTCGGAAAGTTGATAAAACGTTTGTGACAATGAAAATTAAATATATTTCAATATACCGTCGACCCAATATCAATCATAGAGTTACTTGTTAAGTACAGTCTTGATAAGTTTATAACGCTTTAGGTTTGAGGTTGTTTTAAATGTATATAGTTATATTATAATTGTATGTTACACGAGGAAAACTGTCTAAATAAATAATACTCGAAGAAACTTTTATTCGTTAAATGTTTGTCTAACTTATCAACATTATTATTTTGGGATTCAAAGATTGCACATTATAATCACATTTTTATAATTATGTTTACACAATGTAGTATATTGAATAAATAATGTTTCTTAAAGCGTTTGTTCATTTATAAAAATCTATTTTATTTCAAAAAATGTACATGGGTTCTCTGAAATTCAGTATTTACATATCAGGTTTTTACTTAAATATGTACAAACAACAGTTATTTAATTTTTGCAAAGGCTGTTTTATTAATTCTTGTGCTAAGATTGTGATCATATGTTTATTGGCAGTTTCTTAATTTTCATTCTGATAATCAATGTGTTATTAATTGTGAACTAACGGATAGATTTTTATTGAATAGAAAATGCGTTTACAACTACCTTATAGATTATTTTAAGTAAATTAATTACTTATTGGTTACCTATTTTTAAATTTGTATATATTAGTAAAATAATGTCAATAATTAGTTATCAGTAAAGGATTTGGCTAATTATTATTGGCAGTAAATATATTTTTGTAATGGTTGTTAAAAATTATTTTATGAGCTGACCTATATTACTTAGTAACCAAAATATTTTGCAGTTTATGGTAATTATACCTTTAAATATGTTCAGAATTTAACGTA
>JAIPRN010002950.1:0-25318 GCA_025469175.1 Geopemphigus sp. TES_GeoC_2020 | reverse complement strand
AAATAAAATATACAAAAAAAAAAAAATTCAAAATAATAATAATAATGTGTTAAGGCACTAATTAACCCATAATAGTATATAATATAAATACACGCGCGTGTGTGTGTGTGTGTGTGTGTATGTGTGTATAATTAAACGAATCATTATTCTTTTACAATATACAATATATATATATATATATATATATATAAATATATTTATGTATGTACGATAATATTATTACTATAAAAATCTAAATCTAAGTAGCCTAAGTACCTAGTTAAAAAAAAATATACGCGTAATATATATATATATGTTTATTATGGCAGCCGCGAAAATCAATACGAATAAAATGTACCGAAAATTCTATCACAATACTCGACGAAAATATAAAACGAACGTCCCCGTCGGTTTTACTATATGTTTTCGTCGAATTTACTCGTTGATTATACGTGTTTATCCGAGTGTCCATTCCCCTCTCTCTAGCGCAGGAGTCCGGCCGTGTAAAATTCCAAATAAAAAAAATTATACAAAATTACTCGTACGTACGCGTTACACGTTAGGTGCGTGCAAGACGCGCGCCCGTATACAAATACGTGATCACCGTCGCGCGAAGACGACGAAACTAAAAAAAAAACAAACGCGCCGATTATTTCGTCGGGTTACGGGCGAAAATTTTCGGATTTTTGTTTTCTCATTTGGTTTTACATAAAAATCAAACGCGCGCGCGCAGTTTTTCTATATTTCATATCATATTAATACGGACCGTTTCACAACGTCTACGCACGATACTGACGACGCTATACGTATTCAAAGGCACTATACATTAGAGATACAAGGTAAAGTCTATGTTAATATAAATGTTTTCCGTCGATCGTCGACGTATACTTAAACAACGATAATTATGTACAGTTAAATATTTCGCCGTCGATCCACAATGACCGGACAATAAAATACACAAAATACGTTTAACGTACTAAATAATATGTATATCGTAATACAAAATATTTATACAAATACGATAAATATACGTTTTAAAAATAAATATCGTCGTTTATGTACGGTTTACTCGTGGGGAAAAAGTGCGCGGGGTAGAGATGGCGGGGTTGGGGGCGGGCGAGTAATGTGTCCATGGGTCGAGGGGAAGGGGCCGGAGCGGAGAAATTATACAAAAAATAAATAAATAAATAAGGTAATAATAATAATAATAATGATAAATAATATTGAATCGATATCACAAAAGAATAAAATAACGAAATACCGTGTCGTCGTCGTCGTTCTCGTAACATATACAAGGTGGGAGGAGCGGTTTTCGAAAAATAATAATTGTACTTACACCTAAAAATCACGCGATTTAAAATATATAACGTTTACATTTATAAATATAATAATTAGTATTACGAAACGAGTGCCGTCCCGTCGTCTTAAAGATGATATTGATTAGGTAAACACACGCGTAAGAAATAATAATAGGCGAGACTAGTTTTCGAAAAAAAAATGTCAAATAATAATAATAATAATAATAATAATAATAACAGAAGCTCTGTAATTCTCGAGAGCATTTTTCCGTTTAAAAACGTCGTATTTGTTTTGTGTGTATTCGTATTGGTCTTATCTATAACAACTAAGATCTATGATCCAAAATCTCCCATTTTTGTTTGTTTCGTTTGTCGATGGAACGTGCGCGCGCCTAAGTGTATGCGTGATCCGTGATACTCCGGTAGCGCTAGCGATATTTATCTAAATATTCGGAATGCTCGTAAACTACTAATAAGTTTTCGAAAGTATTAACGACTGTCTTGTAAGTAAACGTTTTAAACGGATTCGTTGGTCAAATTGAAAAAGGAAAATCCGTACGTTAGAACTAACGGATAAATACACGATTTACTCGGAACGCTTGTACGCACCGTCGTGTTCAAAAAATAATTAACGCGTTTCCGAAAGACTTTTAAATACTTATAAAACGTATTTTACCCGAGAATGGTATTCTATTGATGTATACATAAACGCGTATTATTCGTACGAACGATTTAAGACTTTTAAAGTTACTACAACAATATGTGGCGTGAAAAGGCTCGGGACGATCGAATTTCTCAGTGTTTACGTATTTTACGTAGGTAGATAGGTAAGTAGGTAGGCAAATAGTTACGCGCGTATTATAGTCGATTTACAATTGAGCGTTTACAATATCAATACAGTTTAATATCTAAGTGTGATTATATAACACATTACAATAAATTTTTTTCTTAATATATATTATAATAACAACACTGCCTCCGTACTTATATATATATATATATATATATATATATATATAACACAGATGCACCCTGTGTGCATGATATACAAAATATATATATTATACGTATAATAAAAAGTAAAAAGTCAAAAAAAAACTGTTCGAAACGATTGAATAATATGTAAAAATCGTTTCGAAAAATTAAAAAAAAATTCGATTACACGTTATCGTTATTCATTTTCCGTATTTAATATATACGTATATATATACATATATATATATATATATTTAGGAACTGAGTTCGCTGCGTTTAGTCCGTCGCCGTCGTCGTCGTCGTCGTCGTAACTGGCACGTCTATTCCATGTGCCGGTACTTGTGTGCCGTCATCTGCGACAGACCGAGCACGGCGTACTGACAGCTCAGACAGTGGTAGTGGGTCTGTTTGCCCGAGTGCACGCAACCGCCCGGCTGGCCGCACGCCTGGGCGGGCGTGAACTTCTCGAAGCCCGCGGCCATGATCGAGTCCAGTTTCTGATGCTGGCGCCTGTGCGCCACCACCTTGTTGGTGTCCGTGCACACGAACTCGCACTTGAGACAGTGGAAGTGCGACGCCTTGTTCTGGCCGGCGCCTGCGACGAAACACAAAACAAAAAAACACGCCGGAAATTATATCCGCCTGTTGTTGCCGCCCGGGGGGAGGGGAGGCTGTTGTCAAAAATTGGTTCGTAAGGGACGACCCGCCCGAGTCCGTCCACTTCGCTATAAAATGTCGACGGAACGTAACGCGTACGTTCTGTGCGAATCGTTTAGATTAGACGACCAAAGCCTAATCGGATTCCAAAAAAACGACGCGAAGGAAACGATCGTCCGTCGGCATATACGAAGTCATCGACCGTTGGGCTGACGTACCAAAGACGGTTTAGTTGGACAATTTTCGAATCGCGCGCGAAAATGTGTTTCGGAGCAATTTCGACAAGTTTCACGGACGAAAAGATCGAATAACTCGTTTCCGAACGATTGCGTCGACAAATCGACAATAATTTATAAATCCATCGACGATTGGGTATAGTTGTCCAAGTGAACCGATCGAGTTATGTAGACTGACGATCAATTGTAAAAAATTGTCCGGTACCAATAAAAAAAAAAATTACGAATTTTTCGAAATATTACGATTGTCGCTGAATAATGTTCGAATAGTTTTTCGTTGTATTTGCAATCGGTATACCGTTTTATGTTAACGACCGATACGGTAACTGACGGTAGACGGCTTTTATTGGACGAGTACCTCATAACGCGTATTGGCAAGTAGAGCGAAGAAATCGTCGTAGGAGTCGGAGAATCGACGACGTATTCGTAGCGGAACAATAATCGGAAATATGCGTATTTTACTTATAAATGTCGTACGTGGATAGAGTTACCTCGAGTGATGACATTGTATATTTTTTAGAGGATTTACCGGTATTTAATGGACGGACTTAAAATAATCGTTGTTGCTGTTCGTTCGTATTGATAAATATTGTTGCGTAATCGTGCATGTTTTTTTTTACGTTCGCCACAAACTCGCAAATCGTGCAATAAACATCCGTAAAATACCGCGAATACCGGACGGTAGAAAACGAAGCTTCGCCAAATTCTTTTGCGTGTTTATAAAAAATATTGTTATTTACTTTCGGCGTGGTAATAATGCAACAACGAAATCGAAAAAAAACAAATTATAAATCGGTTTACGGTTATATTAAATAATCGAAACGCCTAAAATACGTCCCGAAATCGTCGAAATCCGTAATGAACGCGTGCGAAACCGATTATTTGTTCGTTTCGATCATAAAGATCTTTTACCTCGAACACGAACAGTTCGTCCAAACTACATAATCGTTTATTTTATCCATAAAGTTATCGAACGTTTTTCGTTTAATCGCTTGTTCTGTTATTGCCTTTCGGGTTTGTTTACAAATTACCATAACGATCGAGTATATAGAAATAATGTAACGTAATTTACGGTTTTCGGTCCGAAAAATTGGAAACGTACGGCGTTTTCGTTTGGGTACACTTGGTCGTATACGGGTGCGTGCTTAGAAATAATATTTTCCGATGTGGGAGGGCGAGGTAAAATAATTCGCACGTATTATATAAGCGTGTTTATTTGCCTATACTTATTTCTCTAAATTCGTTAAAATATCGATATTTTAAAGTTTTCAACATACCCGGGGCGGGAGAGTGTACCTCCTAAGTACGTTCCTGATCGTATACCTAACGATTTCGATAGGGCAACGAGGATATCCTATATTTTTGAGGAATACATTGTAACGATATAGATATTACTCACTTATGGCGGAAGTGTAAGCACAGTCGGCTCGTCCGCAGGACACGTTGGCTCTGTACTGTTGGAAGTCGCCACCCATCAGCGTGTCGAGTCTATAATGTGTATATACAAAAACAAAAAACACAAGAAGTTACAAAAAATAAGTCATGGCTTAAAAAATCGCGTGTTACGTGACAATATATTACACCGATATGTAAATGCGCGATAACGATCGACGGCAACTTCCAATTCACGTGTAGTAGGGTCAACAATTTTCGAGAAATTAAAATTTTTTTATACTCGCGAGCGCTTTTAATGAATTTCTAACACCGGAAAACATCTTTGATAATTCTCCGTTGGAATGGTCCTGAGATTAGAGGCTATCGCACTGATGCCTTCAATCGGCGCAAAATATTCGGGTTTGGCTCCAAATTTAAATATCGTTCTTAAGATCATCCGTTTTTCATGAATCCGCAGTCTCTTAAACGTGTTCAAAGCGTCTAATGCCCGTCGGGACTTTCAGGATGGTGATTTGACAACGCGTGATGTTTGTTCATATGTTTATGGCTTCGATAACGTTGTTCTGGCGCAACTCCGAGTCCGGGTCATAAGCGACTATTACAAGTTTTATTACAGCGATTTTCGACGACACGATAGTTTTCGTTGGCCGGCGGCCATCGGATCGTCCGCGTACCGTTCGGTCGCAAATTCCGCACGAACACGGCGCGTGGTCCTAAAAATCGTTATCCGAAACGCCGGTACCGTACCCGAGTACTATTGTTCGCCGCGTCCCGGACGTATTCGTCCGTTTCGTCATTTTTCGGTAATGGACGGTCCCCCGCCCGCCGTACTGATTCTCGTCATAGCGGGTGATCGTTTTCGTTTGGTCTAACCGCGAACCGGCCGTGCCGTGCCGTCGACAATAAGGTACGAGCGCGTTGCCGCGGCAGTTATTCCGAGTTGGAAATTTTCGTCGGCGCGTCGTTCAAACTATACCGGTTTCGTTCCGTATGGAGGAGCCGACGACACAGTTTTTACGTCCCGCCGGTCGATGAATTCAGTACGCGCGTTTTCCATCGTCCCCAATGTCATCCCCCCCTCCCCCGTTATATATATATATGTTCGGGACGGTAATTATTGTTTCGACCCCACTACGTTTTAGAAACGAAAAATGGACGAGACGACTACGCCGTTAGTTTTTCCGTTTTACCTTTCGTGTCTGGCCGTGTGCTGTACGAATCTCGTCTTGTCGCAGAAACTGTAACCGCAGTCTTGTCGCATACAATGGAAGTGCGTCTGATGTTCCCTGTAGCCGCAGTGCGCGTAATGGCAGTCCTCGTTGAACCTGAACCGCAGGTATCCCTCGGGAACGGGCTCGTCCTTAAGTATGCGCATCGAGTTCTGGACACGGGCCTTTCGCATTTCCGGGCTAATGTCCCGTGACGGTGATACCGGCTGCTGGTTGTGCACGTGTGGCACCGCTGCCGCCGCCGCCGCAGCCACCGATGTTGAGAGATCGTTGCCGGGAGTTGCACCATCGCCGCCGCCGCCGCCGCCGCTTCGGTTTAACAATCCGTTGGTCGTCAACATGGTCTGGTGGTGATTGAACCCGGCGGGTGGTGCGAACATGAGACCTGCGCGACAAGATTTTTTAGTAAACGTACGGCGGGCGTTTAGTCGCGATTTTTTTCCGAGCGGACGGATTTGTTTTGGTCGTCCGAAACAACGGCGATCGCGCGTACTTTGTTTCGCGAAACGTACGCCGACGGCTATCGGACCGTTCGGCCGTGTTCGTTTACTACCACCATCGACATCGGTGGCCGAACGCTCGGCGCCCGTGTAGGGGTTTACTATGACGATTGCCTGTGGCGCACTTACTGGTCGGCGACGAGTACATCGCTTGGATCGCGTGCGGCATGAACGGCAGTCCCTGGGACGTCATCAGGGACGCGAACTGTTGGTTGGCCATGGCGGCCGCCACGGCGGCACCGAATCCCGGGGGGTACGGCGAGTGCGGTAGACTGGCTGGGTTGTTGTCGCCCGAGATCGGCATCATGGTTAAAACTGAAATTATCGGCGAACAAATTATGAGTTTTTTTATCGGACTTTCGATACCGAAGCGCGCCACGTACAACGTATTCGCCGGACGTTTGCGTCGCTGAAACGGAAAATAATTCGAATCGACTCGACGTCGCACGAACGGACGATAGAGACTATGTATAATGTCAAAAGTACAAAAACAAAATGCGCGATTCGACGATAATCGTTTCTAAATCGTCGACGATTATTTTCAATTAAAAGTCTGGCGTAATGTTATGTGTGCGCTTTTCGTTCGATTGGTTACCGTTTCGACACTCTCGATCGTTATTCAATGGTAGTAAAAAAAATGCGCAAAACGTATCGCCGGGACTAATTGTCGTATAAAGTTACGTTAACTGCTGGTTTTTGAAGACTGGCCGATGATAAGATGCGAAATCACGTGCTCCGATTTCGAAATTGGTATACGACAAATATGAAAGAGAACACTAGCTTCAACCGTGATGATTGTCGGTAATGAGGGGGCGAAGGAAATGAAAAAACGCGATTATTGGACGTATTTCGCTGTCTCGACATAGCGAATTTTACGTTAACGCGGTTCTTAAATTGATATGGTCGTGTCCGATAATATTTACGAAAAAAACAAAACGACCGAAATTAAGCGGTCGAACCATTTGGCACAATAATCATTCGGCAAATCGAAAACTAATTCGACGATTTATTCTAGAAAAAGCCCACTTCGGTTGGACGACAGCGAATAGAAATAACGCGGGAAGTTCGATTACACACAATGGACGACAAATGCGCGCGTTTTTCGAACACGGTACGTCCGCCGTTACCGTAACCGCCGGTCGGGTTAACGAAAAAAAAAAAGAATTTGCCGTTCGACCAATTGTTAGCTACTGTCGGGAGGATGTTTGTGAGCTAATAATGTTCGGCGCTAATCGACCGTGATCGTCCCATTCCGGACAAACGCGGCACCGGACGTGCGGGAAAACGATACCCGGACCCGTATCATTTCGTAAATTTGTTTGTCGAAGGAATCGCCGATTGTCATTGCTGACGGCGAGTTCGACGCGGGTCGTTTTACAAACACGCCACGTTTACTTCGCTAGTGTCGTTATTGTTATAGACGCGCGTTTTTCTCGGGATCCGTCAAAATGGTTCGAACGGGACGTCGGATAATTATTTAGCGTCGTTGTAACGTTAAAAAAAAACGTAACTTACCGGGTGGATGCTGCGCGATATCTTCGGTATCGTCGTCGTCGTCGTTGTTGTTGTTATTGATGTTGTCGGGTTTCTGCATGAATGTCGGCATGGCGCCGGGCGTGTGCTTGATGATATGCGGTTTGAGTTTGTCCAATTCCGAAAAAGCCTTGGAAAGAGACGAAAGAGCCGGGAATAAGTATTTAACGAACGTTACAGCGCGACGCCCGATAATTTGGACGATTACGGACGGTCCGAATTTAACGGGGTACGGTAGACGCGCCCGACAAATGTAAAAACGTCGTTATTTATACGAATTATTATTATTCCCGTTGTCTACGATGTCGTAGATCGCTCGAGGGGAACGCGAAACGTAGAAACCAGAAACCCGTCGGACACTCTCGGAACCGGTAACCGTACACGCGGTCGTTACCGTTTTGGGCGGCGTGAACCACCAAACGGGCCGTACGCGCATTTCGGACGAAATGTACATAATAATAACGTCGTTAATAGTTTCGACGAATAAAGGCAGTCCGTGCGTTAAGTGTGGAGCGCCCGTGTGGTAATCAGGGCGAGGGGGGGTTACGCGGACAGGTTACGTCACGTGTTTGTCCGGCCAATAAAATATACGTCTAGGTTTCGGTTCGTAACCCGAACAACAACCGACGACACGGTAACTGTTTTCGGGGTTTAGCTTAGGTCCGTCGAAATTCGTGAACGCGGACCACGCCGCGCACACAGGGGAAACCGCGTCGTGTGTTCTACACGATAATACCGCGTACAACCGACGACCTTTTGTTTCGAAAATTGGCGCCGAATGGTTTCGCGCGGAGTTTTATCGCGCCCGGGAAACGATAATAGCCCGAAAACGTTTTCGATTTTATTACCGTTACCCGCGGTGCATACGTATACATATATATATATATATAGTTTGTGTGTGTGTGTGTGTGTACCAAATGCCGCCACGTATACAATATATATATATACACACACGTTACATTATAGCTTTTCGCGCTTTTTCTTTTACACCAACGGCCGTACCCGTGGCGATGACCATAGAACCCATTCCTTTACTAGACGCGGCGGTGGCCGCGGGCGTTATTGATCGATCGTTTAAAACGGGCGCGTTTATCGACATTGGCGGCCGGCTGATGCACCGAGTGTTTCGCGCCCGAAACGCGTATAAACCTTGTCGTCTTCCCGTAAAAACGTACGTTCGTAGTAATTGGCATTCGGTATTTACACGCACGGAACGGTTGCTGTCGCTAAATCGATATTCCGGTCGGTCGCGTATATTTTTTGGAGGGCGGGGGTGTGTTGGTCGTTACTCTTCAAATCGATTTTATTCGCGCGAAACGCAGGCGACAACAAGCCTCCGCCCTTCCCCTCGTATTTTCGCTAAATAATCGCGCGCGAATCTCGCTTGTCGAACGTTAATTGTTTTTTGGCACGTCCGGATTTATAGGTAACGCGAAATAGTTCCTCGGAAAACCGCCTCGAATTCGATACGGCTGGCGTTTTTTTTTACGTTGATCGCAGTGGACGCGGGTGCCGGTAATTTCGAACGAACATTAATCGTTCGCTTTTTTGTCCATTCTTGAGCGCGCGTTTGTTTCGAAACGAAATCGAAACTAGCGTTTTGAAGACGGACGCGAAAATTGGTAATTCCGCGCGAAACGATTCGATCGGAATTTTCGTTCTTCATAAAAAAAATCCCTTACATAATATACGGGGCCATTAAACGGTTTCAATTCTAATCAATTTAAGTGCACATTTCACACTATCAACTCCCCGCTGATTAAAATTGATGATGGCGTGAAAAAAAAACACTCAATATTTGTAAAGAAACGTAGGGTATCCAGTTACGTGTCTTGAATTTCGCATCAACAACTTCGTTAACAATAACGAAAATAACAATCTCGTGAGAATTTCAAGCACGTTAAAAAAAACTTTTTCGGCAAAAAATTGTCGTTGTTTTTTTTTTTTTTTAAGGAAATAAAAGAAGGAAAAAATCATTTTTTAAAAGAAACGAGTAGTTTTAATCGATCGCGGGGAATCGCTTCCGAAAAAATGATTAATGATGCGACGACAAAAGGAACGAGGCGAAAAGAACGCGCACCCGGCTCGTTTTTTTTTTTATTATTATTTTCTGTTTTATTTTTATTATTAATATTTTCGCCTACCCGGGCCTGTCCCGAGAAAATCGATAATCGATCAGCGTCAACGTCATCGGTTTCCGCGTTCACCCCTTTTGCTTTTGCTTCGTTTATTATTATTTTTTTCTCTCTCTTTTCATTTTTTTCCGGCCACGTACAAGTATTACGATAATTATCGTCGAGAATCTGGGGAAAACGCGCAGGGTGTAAACTCGTTTTTGAACATATGCAATCGAGTGACGTGCGTAACGAAAGAGTTAAATGATTGACGACGACGACGACGACACGCACGCACGCCGTTCGCGGCCGTTTTTTTTTCGTGTTTTATTTCGCACCACTCGTCGACGTTCCTTTTCCGGGTGTTAATTTTTTTTTTGTTAAATCAAAAAAAAAAACGATTAAAACGAGTATATTTCCCCTTCGGCTTTCTCTTTTTGCGCGTCGCTAATGATTTCCTCCGGCCGTTTTCCCAGGGTTTGTCACGCGTCGCGATTTCTAACGGCCGGCAACAAGTCGACGGCTGCTGCAGCCGGTCTCTCAGGTTAGGTCTCTATTGTCGCGTTCGAACGGCGGCAAACTTTCGCGCGCGCATACCGCCATCGGGGTACGATAATAATCGCGATTAAGTACGGTCCCACGGCCGGTGTCCCCGGGTCGGTTTTTAGAACGTACGCGACGAAGGATCGTTTCGACGACACTAATTCGGTTTTGTTTCGCCGTGAACTACGGCACGTTCATTATTTCGTATGAGACCACGCGGTTTACTTGTTGTCGCCGGCGAGCGGCGCCGTTTCGAATGTCCGCCCACCAAAACCGTCGGAACTCCTTTCGTAGAAAAGTAATAAAAATCATTAATATTGACCGAAAATCGCGCGATTCCGTCGATAACCCGTGTTCGCAACTGGGTCGCCGTCCGGGTAAACACCGAGTGTGTACGTTGCCAAACCTGCGCGCGCGAATTACCTTTCTCTTTGGGCGTAAAACCCGTACGTTTATATAGTTGTTATTATTGTACCGTTTGTGACGCGCGTATGGCGAATACAACGAAAACGACTTTACGGAGATCGCCGTCGTACATATGCGATAACGCGCGGTGAAATGACGAAAAATAGTTTTTACGGTGTTTTTGGGTTCGGTCGTTGTGTTCTATCGATTACTTTCAAATATCGTTTACAACGCCCGAGTATTTCCTACGGGCATATATATATACATGTATACATGTGTACGTTATAAGTTACAAGATATTATTGGTGAAATTCGCTCTGAAGCGAAAACAAGAACGATATTTCGAACGAAATTGAAAGAAAAACGAAAAAACTATCGTAGCGTTTACCTGATTGCACGCGTTGCAGTGATAGTGGTCTTTTCGTTTGAGTTTGCAAAAGGCCCGGCTGCACGGTTGCTCGGGCCCGTATTTCTCATGCCGTTCTAAGCTCATCCATTCCGGTAAAACTTGAATCGTGACGACAGGCTCGATACTCAAACTGGAATCCATTTTCGATTTGTCTGTATAATAAAAAAATAATATCTTATTCACCCGTGTACGTTCATGTACTCGAAGATTCGAGTTAAAAACGATTAATTACGATTATCGTTAAATCTTATTAATTGTTGACAAACGAAAAGGCCACGCGACTAATTAACTACACGGAGTCATAACATATTCGCACAAATAAATAACGTATTTTTTTCGAACGACCTAGAGTGAAAATAGTAAGATGTGATAGTCAATGACATCCACCGAAAAAAAAATAGAAGAAAAAAGCGAAGGTACTACATAAATACTATAAAATAATAATAATAATAATAATAATAATAATAATAATAATAATAATAATAATAATAGTAAAAATAACGATATAATAAATAATAATACGAATAATTTATCATTGCTGCATGACCCACCTGTCAGGGTTGCAGGGTCTGAAAAATTTGGAGAGGAACTCTTAGCGTTGGATAGGCTGCTCATAGGGTAGAAAGTGCCCGAAGCCTTCACCACTTTGAACAAGACAGAAAAAACACAACATCAAGACAATAAAATACTACGCTGAGACGTTTTCTTTTAAATACGTTTCCGGCAATTTTTTTTCGTCATTTGTATTTTTCGCAACTTACCCGTTGTCGACCGTTGGCTTGTGGCTGAATCGGACGGTGACGGGGTGGCTTGGGGTCTGGTTGGAGACAGATTCTCTTCTTTAATTTGAGCTTCTGCAATAACGACAGTGGGGAACGATCGTAGTTTCGCAATTTCGTCGTTATGTTCGCGCGGCGACTTACCTAGTTTGTCGGATATTTGCAAACCAGCTTGATGCTGTAACAGATGTTGAGCCATTTGGGTGTATCTTGTGAACGAGAAACCGCATCCCGCTCTCACGCAATGAAAATGTTTGTTGATCGTATTGCTGTACAAAAAACAAAAAAAAAAAAAATGCCGAAACGGAACGTACGGGAATATTGTTCGTATTCGAATCGGTCTTACTTGACGCACGTCTCCAGCCGACAGTCGACGGAACTATCGAAAAACAGAAAACCTTCCATAATTGTCACGTTGTCGTGGAAATGCGTGGAGTGAGCCTGGAGCTGTTCGTCGTTATCGGTAGCGAAGAAGCATCTGGGTCGACGGCAATGATAGTGCAGAGTGACGCCTTCGCTGGTGTACTTGCAAAGGTTGTCCGGACATCCGTAACGGTATTCTTCGAAACAATGTTGTTCCTAAAAACGAATGGGAGAACACGCGGCAAACGCGCGCCGTATTAGTAACGACGCGGTGACGTTTAGCCCTAGCTGGATATTCAAAACGACGCGCTCATTAATCGAACATTCCGAACGCGTTATCGGGTCGACGAATAATCGTTACGGTACCGGCCGGCCAACGTTTATATAAATATATACGAGATAAGATAATACGTTTTTATTTACCAGTCGGCGCAACAACGGTAAAATGTCGAGATACAATTGAATTTCGACGGGAAATTCCCCGAGATCACGATTAAGTACTTGAAAAACGCGAGACGAGTAAACGGTACCGATTATACGCGAAACGGATTTAGAACGGACCGAGTCCAAGCCTGCGTGCGAAAATCACACGCGAATCGCGTCGAAGACTCCGCGCCGTCGATCGCGGTTGTGTACGGCGGTTCGGCGCGCCAAGTCGGAACTTGGTAATTTCCGAACTTGATTCGCCCGGCCCGCGTAAAACGCGCGTCGTCCGAAAATTAGGCGCGCGCGGTGATTACCAAACGCGTCTTACCAGCGTGGTCTGAGTGGGTACTTCCGCTTCTTCCGGCTGCTGCCCCGACTGCGACGACGGTTTGGGCAATTTGAAACTAGTGAATATCGCTTGGGGCGAGTCGCCCGTGGATCCTCCCGCGTAGTCGTTCCACACCTCGATCACACGGTTCTTGGGCGGCCGGCCGCGTTTCCGTCTGAACAGCGCGTCCAACGAGTTGTACTGACCGTATGGGACGTCGTGACTTTTAATGTGCTCGCCCCGTTCCGACGGCAACACCGCCTCGTAGCATCCTTCCTGCAACCCGCCCGCCGATTATATATATATTTAAATATAACCGCGGAATTTTGTTTCGTCGTTTCGTTTTTAGCGCGTAAAACGCAAACGTGTAATTATACCACACACGCACACATTTGTATATATATATAACGTAAACTTACCAAAACGCAATGGAAATGTTGTTCTTTGGTGCACGTGTCTTGACAGTAAGCCGGTCCACCCGGGTAAAAACTCTCGTTGATCCGTTCCTGATAGTCGTGGTTGCGAGCGTGCGTTTCGGCGGCTTCTTGACTTCTGTACAATACGAAATCGGTTAGTTATTTAGGACCCCACACGCGTACTGGGATATGTCGCCGCATAGATCGCGACTTCAAAACAGATACACGTTTCTCTCTCTTTCTCTTCCCCCCGGGAAACAACTCGATAGTAATAAATTTACAACGTCGTTTCGTTATTGAAACGCGTCAGTTTTTCGGCCGAAAACGAATTGTTTTGGACGCCGAAGAATTCTATCCATAAAACAGGCGCGTCTGGAACTTTTACGGAAAATAAATTTAGAATTCTATCGGAATTTAACGGAACGGTCAACGCGGTTTTTCGTTTATGTCGGTCGTTACGCTCGAGAACAAAACATCCGTCGATTTCAACGATTCCGATTTGTCGGGACCGCGAGTGACCGAAACCCGAACGGCCGACCGCGACTTGACGGGGATAGAAATTTTATGTAGCGCGTACTTGACGGGCGCCTCGCAGTTGGGCTCCTTGCAGTGGAAATGGTCGGCGTCGTACTGAGCGCAGCCCGAGCCGCCGGTGCACGTGTGCGGCTTGAACCGGGTCAAGTATCTGGGCCACATTTCCGCGTCCTCGGGGGACCCGTCGGCCGCGGCGGGCGACGCGTTGTCGGTGAAGAACCCGTGGCCGATTTTGGCGGACGAGGCGCGGGGCGCGGACGACAGCGGCGACATCGGGCCGTCGCTGGAGCTGTTGCTGTAGCTGGCCGCGTCGCCGGCCTGCGCCGCCAGGGCGGACAACGAGGCCAGCGAGTTGGCCTGCTGGTGGAGGAACTGCAGCGAGCTGCTCGGCGATATCGACAACTCGTTCATCTGCGAATCCGCCGCGGCGTGAGCACGTCTTGCGCCGTCCCACGCGCCCCATTCGTCGTCACTTACCTGGTCCGGCGGGTTGCCGACACCGCCGACACCGCCGCCGACGACGCCACCGACGCCCCCCGTCATGTTCAGCACGGCCTGTTGGGCGAGCTTGAACTTCCGGTACGCGATTTCGCTGTCTTTGCGCTCGTGTTTCCGCTTGTGGCTCAATAGTTGCCCGCTCGAATGCAACACGTAGTTGCATCCGTCTCGCACGCAATGGATGTGATTGCACACTTGCGAGAACCGGCAGTTGGAAAAACCGCACGGGTCGGGTTTCATGAACTTTTTAAACCCGTCCCTGGCCAATTGTTCGTCCTTGATGTGATAGGTTTTGTGTTTTTCTAAAAAAAATGGAAGCGAAACAAAAAACCCAACCCCCCCCGTCGGATTTAGAATCGTTTCTTTCCGGTTTTTTCTGAATACACGCGTAATTCGCCGATACCGGCGTACGAAATAACGACGACGGCAAGTTCGCCCCCTCCGAGTATTTAATCGTTACTATTCTCACCCATGTCGGCCTTATTTTTGAACGTGAACTGGCAATGGTCACGTCTGCAGTGGAAATGAGTGGTCCGTTGGCCGTAGAACGCGCAATATGGCGTCCGGCACTCTTCCGTCGCCCTGAGTCGCTGGAACCCTTCCTGTATGATTGCCGAATCCTTTCGGTGGTAGTTCGCGTGCATTTGCACGTCGGACGTGCTTATGTACACTTTGTCGCACGTGCCCTACACGACGGGTAAAACGGATTAATTCGTGACCGGGACGCGGCCGATTTTTGTCGTCAGCCCGCGCTCACCTGAATGCAATGGTAATGCGTTTGTTTCCGGTTGTGACTGCACCCTTGGTACCTATCCGAACAGTCGTCGCTGGGCGAGTACCTCATGAAACCGTGTTGCAAGCTCTCGTCCCTCTTTTTGTGCCACTTGAAGTGCCTAATCATTTCTTCTTTCTTCACGAACACTCTCGAGTTGCAGTCGAGACAATGGAAATGTTCTCTGGAAAAAGAGAACGTACGAAACCGTCTCGTTACGCGTCCGCGGTTTACGCGAGTCACTCGGTGACATCGTCGTCGTCGTCGTCGTACCTGTAGTTCAAATCTCGGCACCGGGCCGATCCGCATTCTTGACAGCTACTGAACCTTCGTACGTAACGCGAATAATCGCCACTGGTCGGCGTCGAACAGCCGCTGCCACCGCCTCCAGGAGACGCTCCCTGTAAAACCATCGTGACGCTGTTGATGGCCGAGGCGATTGACGATTGGCCAGTTTGCGACTCGGACCGGGCCGTGGTCAGCGCCAACGGGCTCTGAGACCGTTTCGAAATTCCGTTATCTGCGAAAAAATTATTATATAATAGCGACATACCGCCTTTGTATATTACGTGCACGGGTGTATGTAGCGCGTGACTTATAAGTCATCTTTGGCCGGGTGTCGGGTTACTACCCGTTCGGTTCTCAGCGAGGCCATGAGAAAAACAAGCAATTTTTTCAAATCCAAAAAGAATCCGTATATCGCGAAAACAAAACAATAACGACAATACGAGAAGCCACCGGCGGATAGGGTTAAATCATTGTGTTCCAGGTAACCCGAGCTGTCCGTGTCACCTTATTTTACCCCGAAAAAAAAATTGCGTGTCCCTTTCTTTGTACGCGAATGATACGAAAATATAATATATAATAATAACTGTACATAATATAAAGTTGCAGAATGGGTTTTTTTGTATAAAAAAAAAGCGAAAAAAAAAACCCGGGAAAAAAAGAAATATAAGGTGGCAGACGTAACCCGATGCTGGGCGAAAGGGGTGACACACGCAACGAGAGACCGGACTGTTTTCCCATAATTACGCGCGCACTCGCGCAGTGGTCCAGGTGCGTGTGGAAACCAAATAATAAATCCTTCGCGGCCGAGACCAACCCTTTCGACGACAAAAAAAAAGGTCGCCGTCTTTTTGTCGACGGAAAAAAAGCAGCGGCCGCGGAATACTACCGAACACAATGAAACGCCCGACGTTTCAAAAAAAGGGAAATTTATCAAATAGGGAATCGCCCCGAGTTCGTATTGTATTTTTTTAAAGGAGTTTACCGTCGGTTTCGTAAGATTGTTACTATTTTATGTTTTTTTTTGTTTTCACGTATATCTCTCTCTCTCTCTCTCTCTTGCTATTCGAATCCCCCCGAGAATTATGTCGGAAATAAATTCGTCGACACGCGTTATCCCCCCTCCGCATACACACACACAAGCCAATCGCTTATTATTATATTTTACGCGAAACCCGTGGCCGTCGAATGGTGTAATAAATAACGCGTCGTTTCGACAGAGAAAAAGGAAACCGCACCGATGGCCGGCAAAAAAAGCGATTATACGTACAATCGTCGTACCGGATTTCGTTCGACGTTAAGCGAGGCCCGCCGTCAGGTCCGTATCAAGAGTGACGTCAAGGAGATCACGCGGGACAAAAAGCGCTCGACTAGACCAAACCCGACGCGGGCGCGTGTATTATTATTAATATAGAGGCGTTATTACTTATTATTATTATATTATTGCAGTTGCAAGTCATTCATTATACGTCTCGCGCGTACCGCCCTTGACACGGATAGTTAGTTTTACGAGGAAAACGGTAATAATATAATATATATGTTTAATGTGCGCGTGTGCCTGTGTGTGTGTGTGTGTGTGTGTGTGTGAGTATCCACTTTTGAGTTCGAAAATAAATATTTTCGAAAAAGAAGAAACAATAAAGTTTGTAACGAAATTCGATCGGAGCGAATACACGTACGTATGTGTGTAGTGCACGATAGTTCAACGATTTTCCGTCCTCCGATATCGAGATAGAGAGATTTGGGACGGAGTAGGAGGCGAGGAGGCCGGTTGCGAACCATGCCCCGTGTACTAATGAAGAATCGAAATTTATATATAATAAATATAACCCGCGTAACGAAATATTTCGTTATCGTCATGTCGCAACGTCTTTCCAATTGAAAGTTTACAATCCCATCTCGTCGCCCATCCCCTCCCGTCGCATATATATATATAAATACATTTTCCCCTCGTCTTATCCTCATTTTCTTTCACTCCCCGTCGTCATATTGTGTGTGCGAAATTGAAAACTTATCAGATTCGGTATAAACATGTTCGTATCTGCAACGAACGGTACGAGACGGGGACACAATCAACAAATTAAAAAGAAACGGGGGGAAAAAAATGTTATAATGAACGGGACGTATTGTTCTAATGAAAACTATTGATCTCCGAATAAACCAGGTATTTTTTTTTTTATTATTATTACATTATCGAACTTTAAACTTTTTAGCCATTGTTCGAGTACGGGCATTGTACGAGCGAAAAAAGTTTAAACGCACCGGCCTCTTCGTAGACATTTCACAAAAACTCGATCGCCATGGTAACCGATTATTGTTGATATTATTGGAAATTCTTTTTTCTTATTTTTTTATTTCTCCTCGTTTCTCGACTTTTGAACGTTTTCCGCCCTCGGTTTCAACCCGTCGACTTTAAAATTGATTATCCTGCGCGCGGCGGATTCGTCTCTCTCTACCTTCGCGTATATATATACATACATATATATATATATATATGTACAAGCCGATTCAATACAAATCGGTTTAGTATCCGGGTAGTTTTATGTTCGCCCGCAGGGTGTAAAAATAAAAACAAAACGTCGTCGTTTTCGCAGAAATCCCAGACTGTTATCAAAAATCCGTCGCATAGATACAAATGATACGCGTACAATGCGTACATAGCGCACAGGGTAGCTCTATACATATATATATATATATATTTATATATATATATACCACGGTCGTGTATAACAAGCGTGAAACACGATATAGCTGCCCGTCTACATATATATATATATATATATAACGTACCTCTTCCCGCGCATAACTTAAGTTGTGTCAAACGGATTCGTTTTTAGATTAACACTGTCGTAAACGCATCCTGTAGGTACACACACACACACACACACACACACATACACCCGCGTACATACGGATCACGCGTTTTTTTTTGAAAAATTTTCCTCCACGCATTACGTCTCCGTCTAACCCCCATCTACATAATATGTATATACATATATATATATATATACGTACATTCCGAATTTCTCGCGTATCATTTTTCCCGTGGGTGTAGTGAAAATTACTTCGGGCACAAATCCATTTAGTATCGGTGTCACCTGCGCGATATATTTATGTACATATATATATATACAAACACGTATACACGAGCGCGCATAAAAAAAATATAAAAATACATATTCCGTCCCATAATTCATCGGATACGCGTTTTGAAAGGGACGATTTAACAAAAAAGAAAAAACGTCGTTTTTACCACCGCGTATACGGCGGATTTCACGGGTGTAACACCGTGTATTTTTTTTTACACGAAATTTAAAAATGATGATGAAAAGACACGATAATGGTATTTGAATTGTACGGGCAACGTGTCTTAAAGACGGGCGCGCACACACATCATACACACATTTACACGCACGCACGCACGCACGCACACACACACACACACACACACACACACACACACACACACATATATATATATATATATATATGAGGTCATGACGAAGCATAAACCGAAACGCTTATAGAGGTGTGGGCACGACTCCTCCGTATTATGGAACTGTTTGGATTTAGTGGGGAAAGAAGACGGCGGCGGCGGCGGCGACGACGATGACGACGACGACGAAGAGAATAAAATAAAAAAGAAATCGTTTTATTTATTTATTTTACGTTTTTTTTTTTTTCGTAACGATATATATTTTTTTCCTACCGGTATTATGCTATATACATACGCGCGGTAGGCATTGTACAACAACCCGTTAGAAAAAGACCGTGTGGGTAAAATAAATATTAACAGAAAATATCTACGTACGTACGCCCGCCACCGGAGGTACGTATTATTTGTTCGTGCGTTTGCGGTGAAATCTGAGGTATTTTTTCCTCCGTGATTAATGGGCCATCCGTTATCTATTCAACGCCACACGGCGAAACAACTGGGGGAAAATATTACGCTCGGGGGAGGGTCGAGGGGTTTTGTTTTATTTCCTTCCTCGATTTTAGACTTTTCTTCCGTCTGTCCCCGGGTCCGCGCGACGGCCTAATGACTTCGCGTCCGCGGCCGCGCGCGCGTGTTAAACGTTCCGTTCTGATTTTCACGCCAAAAATGACGGAAAACATAGCGCGCTATAAGTATTATTTTCTCGCACGCCACACGCTATCGGGTTACGAATAAATATCTTTTTTTTGCTCTTTTCCTTAGGGGGGGGTGTTTGGAGGGGAAAGTTTTTTTTTTTTTTTAAACGTTTCGGTCGGGTTTTTTCGCGCGATTTTATGTCATCCGAGCGGCGAATATACGTCACGGTCTACGGGCGGCGCGCGTTTAAGAACGAACGCGGAGGAAAAAAAAACACGAAAAACACAACGCAATAAACCAACGTCGGCGGCAGTGAATACGAAATTGTGCAATTCGATCGTCCTCGTCGTCGTTGCAGTCGTCGCACGATCTGAATCCGGACGATATAGTTGTACGCGCGTATATCCCACCGAGATTGCGCGTACGTAAATAAAATCGCATAACAAAAAACGTAAATAATATTATATTATTATTATTTCGGAGTTCGCGACGTCTTTCTCTTTCCTTATAAAATTGAAAAATACGTAAACAAACTCGCGTTCTATAGGTACGCCGACATTTACAATCGTCGTCGAGTTTTCGTTTTATAACGCGTTTGATAGCGTATAGCGTATGCATATTATATACACACCCACACACACACACACACACATTCGATACGTATAATTTCAATTATTGTCGTTATTATATTACGGCGCGAGGAACCGGCGGGATTTTTTCTTCTTAAGTTATTCGTGTTAACACATTTTTTTCGGGCTCGCGCACGTATACCCGCAGCGCCGGTTGCCGACAACGGATCGGAAGACCAGTATATAAGACATTAGTTTTTATTACGAGTTATTTATCGTCGGGAAAACGATGTTTTTTATAAAACAAGCGACAAATGATTATTATTATTACTATTTTTTATTATTGTTATCGTTGTGTTAGTGGAGAGCCTTCGTCGTTAACGGGTTACAACGCGCGCGCGCGCGCACACACACACACACACACACACACACACACACACACACACACACACACACACACACACACACACACATATATATATATACGTATAAAGCGCGTAGGTTCGTTATAATATAAATAAATATATTAAAATCACAGTCGGGAGCGTACTAAACGACAGTTCGAAAAAAAATATAGACGACACAACGCTTTTATCACCGGTTCGGTTAGGTCGCCGGCGATCGTCGTGTGTCTTCCTACCGCGCGCTGAAACGTCGTCGCGGCCGTTATTATTATTTTTACACGATTTTTACAGCGTACACCAGCGGCGTCCGGAGAATAGTTCACACAAACGCGCGCGACACGCCGCCCATCATCGAACTCCACCGTGACCCATACCGGATTTAGAGGCGCGCATAATGCGATACACAACGTGTACGCCTTAACGACACGCTCGTCGCGTTGCAGCGGCAGTAGCGACGGTAGTGCAACCCCTACTCCCTTTGCGGAAATAATTCACTACCCTTGCTCGGTGCGCGCGAAATTTTTAATCCCGTATCCGATTTCTGTTTACGCAACGGGCCCCGCCATTTTATTTATACGTATTGTAACAATTTTTTAATTTTCTTTCAGCGCCGCGCGTTCGTACGGACGCGAATACAACACCGCGTCGCCGCCAAAACAGTCGACGACAAAACGGTCGTCCTTAATCCTTTCCTTAAAAAAAAAAAAAAAAACGTTCGCGTGCAGGTATATATGGCGTATGGGGGGATGTGTGCGTAGGGGATATACGCAGGAGGGACCGGTTTTTTTTTTTTTTTTTTTTGTTTCGACCTTTTTATAAAAAACCGACCCTTCTCGCGATACATACGTAGTAAAATAAAAATCACTCTTCATAATGCTCGTTCGCACATAACCCTTTTTTACGTTTTCTACTAGATACGCGTTTATAGGGAAATATATATAAACGGTGCGTATGTGTACGTGTACGTGTGTGTGCGTGTACGTGCGTGAGCGTACCGGAATAAAATATTTTTGAAGGGGTTGCAAACACCTGGACCTAAATACGTATACGCGTTTACCGTATTTGTGCGTGTGTGTACGGCGAGCTTTCCATCCTTCCCCCCTTTTTTCCGTCACACACACACACACACACACACACGTCACCGCGGAAATCGCGTAAAAATCCGAACGCGACAATATTATTTATAATAATTAATAAACGTACGTGCCGGGCGTACGATCCGTAGTAACAATAAATATTACGGCCCCGTCGGTTATCCGCGCGTTACATCCGCCGATAGTTTTACGTATACGTTCGTCGTTAACGATATTTTCGATTCTAAAGTTTCGTTTCGGTTCGGTTCGGGAATTACAATTTATTCGGCGAAATTAATCGCGCGAGGCGCCCGTTTTGTTATATCAAGCACGTATGTATAAATGTGTGTGTGTGTGTGTGTATGTATGTACGTACGTAGCTGGATTTATTAAATTATTATATATTATATTAAACATGTCCGACGAAACAATGAAATCCGCGATCGGACAAGTTTATATTCAACTGGCGCGGCGGCCAACGTTATACGTTATATTGTTTAAATTTCGTAAATAATAAAATGCGATATCGGATTCGGCGCGCGTAGTTTATCCCCCCCCAAAAAAAAGAAAATAACGCGGTTGGACGTATTTCGCGCGCTCGATAATCAACTTTCGATCCGGCGACAGCGCTCACGGGCAGTTATTCGCTTAAAAATTACACGCGGCGGCGACGGTTCGTTAAATGCGCCGAAGGTGTTCGAATCGGTTAGTGAACCCTACCCCCGACCATAAACACGTCGAGTTCGCGTCGGAAATAAAAAAAAAAAAAACGATTTCGCGCGTTTCTTCCAGACGCGTTCCTTCGTCCACCGGTTTTCGAATACCGTCGACTTCGATTCGTCGACATTTTTGTTTTTCGTTTCGCTCGTGTGTGTTTGAAAATGTCGTTAACGATTCGGGAAGAGCGCGCGAGTCACGCGGCGGAGAAAAATCGTTCGGGAGTTGGTCACCCACCTCCTCCCGTCCGTTCGTTCGTCGTGGTCGTCGCGTCTCCGCGGTACACTCATAATTATGTCGGTATAGCTTCACGATTTCTCGGCCGATATTCTACGGTGGCGCGGTCGGTACGCCGCCGAAGAGATAACGGTTGGAATATTATCGGCGGACAAAATCGAATGTTTCCGCGTAAAAATGACGAAAAAATATATTCGGGTGCCGCGTATACTGCAGTTCGGTCATGCGCCAAACCGTGACATTTTCTGCGTGCACGTCGTTATAAATTATTAATGAGCGTATAATAAACGACCGCGGACAAATAATAATAATAATAATATATAATACGACGATACGATGTAGAATAGTCGGTCGTATATGCGTATATTGGTATGCGCGCGTCCTACGCCGACGGAATTCGGAATCGGTTGAAATTTTTTTTTTTTTTTGAAGAAAAAAACGAACCTACTCGATAACCGTTTTCACTAATGTTCTTTTGTCTGTGACCGAAAAAATACGTATTTTATTGCTAGAGTGCACGGACGCCGAAGCTCTAATAAAACGGTAAAAAAGCGTTTAAAACGAGGCAATATAACGAACCGAAGTGCCTCTCGAGGCGTATAAAAAGAAGCATTAAAAATTCGACGAAAAACCGTCGTTAACGGTACGATATTTTTCTTTTCAACTTATTCGTAATTTATTACGTTTCGTGTATTCCCGAATCGTAAACGAAACGGACGGGCCGCCGTAGTCCTTTCTACGAATCCGCCGAATCGGCGGTGCACTAAGAATACCGAGCGCGAACGCGCCTCCCGCGCTCGGTATTCGCCGACGCGTCGCGACGTCTGCGGTTCGGCCCCGCGGAGCTACCTGCTGCGGGCTAATCGGTTTTTATTTCGGTAAATATTTCTAAAAAAAAAAAAACCAAACGTCTCCGGCCGGTCGACTCCGTCGAAACCGTCGTTATTGCCAGTCGAACATCGGGAGGGATACGCGTTTCGCGTAAACGTGACGGTATTGTACGTCGGTCCGGTTTCACGCAGCGCGCGGTGCGACGGGAACAAAACAACAACGACAAAAAATACGAACAATTTTTATCCCCTTGTTCACCGACGAGCCGGTAAATTCGTTTACGGGAAACGGATGTGTCTACTGTGTGATAATTTGCATTTTGGATAGTACGTGCACGCGTATATACACATTAAACGTATAATACACGTGTAAACTGGAAATGTATTTCGACGTGTAAATAATCGAAATATGACATTTTACGTTTTACATAATTTTGCATAAATAATTTCGAAACTTCTCGAGTATATCTATACACACACACACACACACACACACACACACACACAAACATATATACAGTATAACGCGTGTGTACACAATAATCATAATAATAATAATATACGCTTTAACGAAACGTTTATGACCGTAAAAATTATACGTACGTACGTGTAGGAAAAAAATGACGATTACGGAATTTTCCCGAAAACCCGACGCAAGGATATCACAGGCGTAATAAAATATTATTTCCCGTTGTTCTCCGCGATATATATTTCGTCGAAATCGGTTCTTATTATTATTATTATTATTATTATTCCCACCCCGCCCACTAACCGTGTTCAATAAGCCGGCGTTCCTCGATTTCGGAATGGAAAAATACGAGTGTATTGTTGTTATTATTATTATGATTGATTCGGAAAAAAACGAAACGGCACGCATATTCTAAGAGAAATAATCATTATTCTGCATTATGCTGCAGTTTAATCGTCTCTTCTACACACACACACACACACATACATTACGCCACAGAAGAAATAAGGCTCGTATATTAATATTTAATAATAATACCGTCTTATCTCGACGGAGAATTATTATTAATTTTCTCGGTTTGACACACACACACACACACACGCAAATGTATATTGTACGGTATAAACGTCGTAAAAAATAATATTTGTTTTTTCCATCGTAAAAAGCGTATTGCGTGATTCGCGTATAAAACGACCGAAATCTATTTTTTATCGATTATTAATCGTCGTTTGTTTTTCCGTAGATTATTTTTATTTTGTTCACTACCGAAACGACGGATACATAATGCTCGCGCCGAGAGACGAACAACGAGAGGGAAATATCGTTATTAATAATAAACAACAACAACGACGACGACGAACACATACTAATATATATATATATATATAAATACGTACGTATTTTGTAAAGGATCAGCCTTGAACTGCCCGCACAATATTATATATTTTATTATTATTATACACACAGTGCAGCAGGGCGTCAATTGAAAAACCATTACGATTATTGGGCAATATTACGTTATATACTCGCTCTTGTAACGGACGCGTATGTGTGTCGTTATTATACGCGTCGGACGCACGTGGCACGTGTGATTGGCCTTTTCGTGGACGTGGCGAATTTCGAAAAATACGATTGTTTTTTTTTTTTGTTTCATTTTTTAACACTTACGTGCGTTGTATACACACACACACACACACACACACACACACACACACACACACACACACACACACACACACACACACACACACACACGCGCGCGCGCGCGCGCGCG
>JAIPRN010002949.1:0-25321 GCA_025469175.1 Geopemphigus sp. TES_GeoC_2020 | reverse complement strand
TATATATATATAATAGTCATTACTTACCAGAAACTATAAGAGCTTTGTTAGGTCCTACAGTGTGTATTTGTCCCATTATTTCAATATTACGTTACGTTTGATCATTAATAAAAACTAAAGAATCAAATTTCGTAGTTCTTCATTCGTTTTTTACGGTCATGTATTAATCGTTCTAATTATTGCCGTCATTACGCAACAAAGCGATTTTAACATAAAAATTAGACCGGTTGAAATAACCAACCACTCTAGGAAATAGACAACTGCCGATTAATACTATATAAAATCGTAAGAAAACGATAAGAGTTTTGGATTAAAACTACGAACGAAAATAATAAAACTACGAGGACCCATAATATATAATTCGGAACATTGATAACATGACCATAATATATAATAATAATTATTCAAAACATTCCGGCGACGTACCATGACGCTCTCAATTAACAGTGGTACCACATATGACGAGCAATACGAGTCTTTTGACAACTTCACAAACCGACGGACGCGAACAGCCAGTCGCTTTTGGAACGACGTTATGATATCCGAACCCTATTCGGACGGCGATTCGAATAATAATCGACCATTCCCAGAAATTTGAACTCCGAGGGGACAAATTTAAAAATTAAATTTCGGCATTAGACTTGAGGTTGGCCATCTTGTTATCGTGGCGTGGCGTGATATGGTTTATCAACCTACCGCATCGTGACCACCATTCCTCTCTGACAAACTGTGCGTATAAGCAATACTTCCTTGTCTGTACACACGTCCGCGAATTCACCCCGTTGTCTCATCTATCGGCTCCACGTTATCCTTTGCATTGTTGGTTCACGCTTTAGTACGGTTTATTTGTGAGAGAGATTGTTGAGTAATATCGTCAAGTCATCCCGTTGTAGTCCACCATGAGTAGATTCTTCGCCACCGGCTCGGATTCTGAGTCCGATACATCGTCCGAAGAAGAACAAGTTATCCGACAACCAACGGCGAACTTCACGGTACGTAAAACACTATATACGAATATAACTGCAAGTTTTGTACTTTCATTTGACCATTGATGAATAGAATTTTACCGACACAATCGCGTTGAGTTTACAATTTGCATTACACGTGTATAATTCTACCACAGCAGGATATTATTCCCTGATTGAAATATTTTCGTTAATCGACCGATAATCCTTAAATTCCTTGACACTGTTTATTGTTATTCTTTTTATTCCAAATCTACCTTTTTTTACATAACATTTGCCCATTTTGTTTAACTTGGGTGAATCATAGCAAATAAAAAAACCATTTTTTTTTGATAACATGTATTTACTTATAAAACTTCTAGGTGCCAGCCATTGTTTACTTTTTTCAAAATAGAATCATTTTTCTCATTTATCTAATTCTATATTAAATCTGTATGAATATGTCTAGAAAGACCCTAGTGATATGTCCAATTGAAACATATATGTAATTTTCAATTTTTTTTTAATAAAAAAATTAAAACTTGTACCAACATTTTGTAAGCGATATATAATAATCTAACTAATTATTTCTAAATAATCGAAAAATAGTTTTTATGTAAATAAATTTTCAAAAATTATTTTCTAAAAATAATTCATTATTGAATATTTGTTTACAGTTTAGTGACGATGAAGAAGATACAAAGCGTATTGTTCGTTCTTTGAAAGAAAAACGATATGAAGAATTAACAATGACAATCAAACAAATTAAAAATCATAAAAAAATAAGAGATATGAGTAGTTTACTGACAAGTAAGTAATATGTATATATAAATACTTTTTGAAATTACAACCTAATATACTAAAAAAAAAATTTTTAATTATTTTTATAGGTTTTGAGGAATTAACTCGGGCATATACGAAAGCATACAACGCAGTTATATTGAAAGAAGAAAATGGAATAGCACCACGGTTTTTTGTCCGATGCTTAGTTGAAATGGAAGATTTTATTAATGATGTCTGGGATGATCGTGTAGGGCGTAAAAATTTATCAAAAAATAATTCTAAAAGTTTGGCTTCACTTAGACAAAAGTTTAGAAAGTATGTAAAAGATTTTGAGAATGATTTAGCTAAATTCCGAGAAAATCCTGATCTTCCTGATCAAGAAGAAGACCAAAAAGAAGATGAAGATGTCGATTCTGATGAAAGTGAAAGTGAAGATGAAGCTCCAGTTGCTTCTTTCAAGAAAACTGAAGACAAAGTACCCAAGGTTAGAATTTTATTATACATTTTACAATGATTCACATTAAATCATAACATTTTTATTTCATTTAGGCTCCAAAAACTGGAGGAGATTCAGACAGTGATGATTCGTTTGATTGGGGAAGTGATTCTGAAAGTTCTTCTTCTAGCAGTGAAGATGAAGGGCAATATCAAAGTATAAGAGAACGGTTTTTGAAAAAGTAAGATGATTTTTTTTCCTAACACGTAATTATAATCTTATTATTTGTATTATACGTTAATTTTTACTAGGTCAACTGACAAAGATGACGATGAAAAAAAAGAAAAGAAAAAAGAACGCAAAGAAAAACCTAAAAAGCAAAAACGAGAAGAAGAAGATGATAGTGATACTGAATGGCAAAAAGTACGAAGAGGAGTTGCTATTCCATCTGTAAGTCAATGCTACAGTGATTGATGTCATTTTATTTAGAGTAATTAGTACATTTAATTTGTTAATATTATAGGAAAAACCAAAAATGTTTGCAAAAGATGCAGAAATTACTCCTGAAGCTGTTTTACGTAAATTATCCGAAGTAGTTGCTGCACGTGGAAAGAAACGTACTGATAGAAGAGAACAAATTGAACTATTACATGAACTGCTATTAATATCAGAAGCTCATAATTTAGGATTAGGTTTAAGAGTAAAAATAAAGATGTCTATTATATCTTCTATTTTTGATTACAATCCTAAAGTGTCAGATGCTATGAAGCCAGAAATTTGGAGCAAGTAAGATGGTTCTGTAATTAGTTTATAAAATATTAATAAACCTTTAAATTTAGGTTATTAGAATGTATTGTTGAGCTTTTGGATTTGATCCTTCCCGTTAAAGATATAATATTTATCGGAGAATCAGTAGCAGAAGATGCAGAAATTTTGGATAAACCAACTTTTAGGGTACGTGGTTGTGTACTTACAATTGTTGAAAGATTAGATGAAGAATTTACGAAACTTTTAAAAGAATGTGATCCTCACAGTAATGATTATGTACAACGGTCAGTATTTTTTTATTTTTATTTTTAATACTATTATGATATTTATTTATATTAATAAATGTAGGTTAAAAGATGAAAAACGAGTATGTGACATTATTGATAAAGTTCAACTTTATTTAGAACACCTAAATATTGAGTCTGAGGTCTGTCGTGTATACATGCGTAAAATAGACCATCTCTATTACAAGTTTGATCCATTGGTATTAAAGCAGAAGAAGGTAAACAATTTTGAATTCATTAAAATTGTTTGAATATAAGTTTATTTCTCAGAACATATAAAACTATTAATTAATAATAATTATAAATCTTTTAAAAATATAATGTTAGATAAATTTATTGAATTTTAAACATTTTAGGGAGAAATACTTGCATCTCATAAGACAAATGTTCAAATTATGGAAAATCTATGCAAATATATTTATGACAAAGATGCTACTGATCGTTTAAGAACACGGGCGATTTTATGCCATGTATATCATCATGCTTTACATGATAATTGGTTCCAAGCAAGAGACTTAGTACTTATGTCACACTTACAAGAAACTATTCAACATTCTGATCCTGCAACTCAAGTACATTAATTGTTAACAATACCTAATTAAATATTTATTTTGGTTAAAACTTGCAGATTCTTTACAATCGTACTATGGCACATATTGGATTGTGTGCTTTCCGTCAAGGCAACATAAAAGATGCGCACAATTGTCTTGTTGATTTAATGATGACTGGTAAAGTGAAAGAATTATTAGCACAAGGATTATTGCCCCAAGTAAATATTTTTATTTAATTATTTGAGTACTTTATTTATGTTATTGTTAAATTTGTTAATTAAAGAGACAACATGAACGTAGTAAAGAACAAGAAAAAGTTGAAAAACAAAGACAAATGCCTTTCCATATGCATATAAATTTAGAACTCTTGGAGTGTGTTTATTTGGTATCAGCTATGCTTATTGAAATTCCATATATGGCAGGTAATTAGAATTGTTTTCTTAGTATTCAAATTTAAAAAGTATTATGATTAAATAAGTGTACTACTTAATATTATTATGTTTTTAGCTCATGAATTTGATGCGCGACGTCGTATGATTTCTAAAACATTTTATCAGCAACTGCGGTCAAGTGAGCGTCAGTCTTTAGTTGGTCCTCCAGAATCAATGAGAGAACATGTAGTTGCTGCAAGTAAAGCAATGAGAAATGGAAATTGGTTGGCTTCGCGCAATTTTATTATTAATGAAAAAATGAATGCTAAGGTACTGATTCATTAGTTTGTTATTATCATTAATTTCTCTAATTATAATTTGTTTTAGGTTTGGGAATTATTCTATGAAAGTGACAGAGTCAGAGAAATGTTAGAACGTTTGATTAAAGAAGAATCTCTACGCACATACTTGTTTACTTATTCCCATGTTTACAATTCCATATCAATGAAAACATTATCTGATATGTTTGAACTACCAAAAAGCACAACTCATTCTATAATCTCAAAAATGATTATTAATGAAGAGTTAATGGCATCTCTTGATGATCCTACACAAACAGTTGTGATGCATCGGAGTGAACCAAGTAGATTACAGTCGCTTGCTTTACAATTGGCTGATAAGGTCAATAACTTTGTGGATTCTAATGAGAGAATTTTCGAAATGAAGCAAGGTAAATTTAAATACCAAATATTGTATAAAATTATATTCGTTATGTATTTTTAATTGGGGTTTGTTTTAAGGAAACTTCTTTCCAAGAGGAGGTAATCAAAATCAAGGACAATACAGACAAAACTTTGGTAGGCAAGGTGGTGGTGGGCAAGACTGGAACCGACAGAGACGAGAAAATCGTGCCTATTAATTGTTATAAATTAATTTTTCTCTTTATCATAAATACATAGGTAAAAAGTATAATATCAATTAAATCAATAATAAAAACTTCTCTTTTGTATTAAGTTAAACTGTATAAAATACATTTTTATAAATGAAATATCTAAATCACAATTGCATATTATTTATTAGAATTTGAATTATGTATCAAAATTTTCAATAAATATATTATGATATAAAATAAAGAAATTATTTAAAATATATACCTATAATATTAATAAAAAGTTTAATAATTATTCTTAAGGTTTAGACTTTGCTTTATTTCAAAATACAAATTGTTGATAAATAAATTTATGTATATCTAATTATTTAATAACTATATACTTGTAGGCTAAATTATAATAAACATTTTGCAATAGAAAGAAATTGATAATTGATTTAATTCTGAAGGTTTTGAAGGAAAATTGAATCAATAGAACATGAAAGTCAAAGTTATCACTAAGATAAATGATAAAAGAATTGGGTTGCCCTACAATTTTATGCCATGATAAATAATAAAGTAATTGGTTTATGATAAGCTTAAAGATTTTGATGAAGAAGGAAATATTAGGGAATAACGGAAAACTAAAGAAATCTGTTCATAATTTCTGTTTTTATTGTTAAATATGATTAATAATATCAAGAGAATGAAAAAAATCAGAGTAGGAAATAATCTTTTTTGGTACTTATTATCCATTTCCACAAATATAGTGTTCTTGTATAGGATAACGTATGCGGGTTTATATCGAAATGTAATATAAGTTCTTTGATAATATGGCTTCACAAAATAATTTCAAAAGTTAATTCCAAGAAACGACATATTCACAAAAGTTGGCACAAACGTCGAAACGATAATAATAATTGTTTGAGACAAAAATGAAATAAAAATACAATACACGACTTCCGCGGTCGTTATTGGCACGAAAGTCGGGAATTTCGCACGGTATTAAATCGATGACGGAAAATTGGGGCGATGAACGAACAAAAAACCAAGGCAGTGACGGTTTGGCGCCACGTGAATTATTCTTCCATGACCAACGGTTTTGGCCAACCGCAGCCACGGTTGGTATTCGTCCGTTGGTTACACACCGCGCGGACGCCCGCCGCTGCATCATGCAGTGTAGTGCTAGTTACGGATTTGGATGTAAATGTGTTTTCAATTTAACGGTTATTCCTGTATCCCGGTCGTAGTACGAACGTCTCGTTCTCCTTAGCGTGCGCCACAGCGTACGTGTAACGTCTTTGTGGCTTACTCTATCCTTCGTTTCGTCCGACACGCCTTTGTATCGCTTGCGCGCGACCATTTCTAAACAAACGGTTTTAGAAAGTTTTTTCGTATACACAGTCGCCGTCAACTGCTTGTAAACAATCACAAGTCTTTGTGGTGTGCAACAACAAGGGAACTGTCTAGTGTCCGTTATTTTTCCGCTGGTCGCTGTTTGAGTGTCACTGCTCGACGCCGAGTAGTTGCCTTTTTTTCACTAAGCGACAAAATTAAAAAATTTTCCACTACCGCGCACGGCGTTCGTAAATAATTTGTGTATTGTCGAGTCCAATTATTTGTAGTCGTTGGAAATATGTCGTCCAGATCAAAAGACGAAGAAGTAAGGA
Organism: Geopemphigus sp. TES_GeoC_2020; assembly: GCA_025469175.1. Lineage (NCBI taxonomy): Eukaryota > Metazoa > Arthropoda > Insecta > Hemiptera > Aphididae > Geopemphigus > Geopemphigus sp. TES_GeoC_2020. Next base: position 18,646 of record JAIPRN010002949.1, on the reverse strand, counting down.
TCCCGGAGGTGATCGTCGACAACAAGGCCAACAAAAAATACCAGAGAGGCAATTTCCTTGGAAAGGTAACGTTAACGTTCGAGAAATGATTTTGTCTGTCCCTGGACATATTGAATACATATTAATTAAAAAAAACAACGAAAGCGCCCATTACCCTTCCTGTCGTTTACCACTTAGTCGTACATTGTAGTGGGGTTTGTTAATGCGTTCGAATTTTGAACAAAAATATTTTGTATTTTTGAACTACCTAATGACAAAAATTGCTAATGTTTTTCACAAATTCGTGCACACCTGTTGGTTGTAAACAGTCCTTTGTCTCGGACAATTTTTGTTATTTGCCCAAATGTAAATATTAAATCTGCCTATTAAATTTATAACAAATTCAGTCATTCTTAACCTTCGAAACAAATTTCGTGGGTTCAAAATCATTGGCTTATTTATAATTATAATTTTATCAACGTTAACCATAATTAAAATTTTTATGTTACATATAAATACAAATTTGAAAATCGTGTATTTTTATTTAAACGTCTTTAAAATCAAATATAATTATAAAACAATTTCAAAAGTGAATTGTAAAATTATATCTGTGTAAATATTCTATGAAATAATTCTGATTACTTCATAGTACCAAATATATTTAACGATTTTATCTATAATATTGTTTTAATTTTCGAAATTATCCATTTCTTGGATTTTTTGTATTATTTATGTTATTAAAGTTTGAATCTTGTAGACATTTTTTTGCTATTGATTATTATATTAAGTATGACACTATATTAGCTATATGTGCAATTAATATTATATTAAATAAATATAAAAACAAATTTTATGCTTAGTTTGTACATTTATCTTTACAAATAATTTTTTTTTAAAATAATTTTCACTATGTATGATGGCCCAAATATTGTATGTTGTACTATACATTTTAAAAGTATTCAGCCATTTTGTTATATTACAAACGGCTGCTATCGCCATCAAATTTCAAAATATTTTATAATAAATCAATGCTTTCTGGGGTTTTATATATATTATACTTTATTATTATGTCTGTTAGACATTCTTTTTTAATTACTTTGTATAAGAAATATTAAAATGTTTAACTAACTATAACTTGTAATAATTATAATAACTGCACTAATATATTGGTATCTATTAAATTAAAAGACTATAATGCCTATTACTTTATACCATTAATAATTAATATTCTATGTCTTTTTTATAGGGTGGCTTTGCAAAATGCTATGAAATTATAGATATGAGAACCAAGGAAGTATTTGCTGGAAAAATAGTTTCTAAAAAATATCTTTTAAAACATAATCAAAAGGATAAAATGACACAAGAAATACATATTCATAAAACGTTAAAACACAAAAATATTGTTAATTTTTATAGTTTTTTCGAAGATAACGATTTTGTTTACATTGTGTTAGAACTTTGTCGAAAAAGGTCAATGATGGAATTACATAAGTAAGTAATTTCATAACATCTTTTATTTATAAATAAATATTAAAATACTGTAAATGGGATTAATACTTTTTTTTATTGCGGTAATGACAAACCCCCACTTACCCTGGAAAGTTAGACATTACTTCAGGATGGTAGGTCGCCATTGTTTCTTATAAAAATTCATAATATCCGTTTATTAGATTGGGAGAATCTGATGGGATAAGTCCCCAAATTACACCCTCCTTAAGGTTTCATTGTTAGCCTAATATATTTTGTTATTAATATAAAATGATGATGTGATTCCAATGAAATTAAGTTATTTATGGTGTATAATATATATTCATAATTTTAATTTTATTAGAAAACAATAATAATTACCAAGATATTGAAAAATGATTATTTAAAAACACTCCTATATTTTGATTTCAATTCAATGTTATGGAGTTTACTTAACATAATATCTATAGAAAAAGGAATGGATAAATATTTTAATAAATATAAATATTATCGACACACTTATATTTTAAAATAAATTTTTATTTTTAGTAATTATTAACATTTTCGTTAAATATAACAATCATTAAATAAAGTTAATTTATATATGTAATTTTGTGATTTAGGTCAAACATGCTAAGGAGTTATTGTCATGCAATCTATGAAGCCTAGTATGTCATTCTGTATCAGGTTTCTAGGTTTTACCAAATATTGATTTTTACTACAATTTTGTTGACAATGTTATTATGTCGAATTGCTGAATTTAAATTAAAAATTTAGTCTGATATAATATAAAGAGGGGTTTTTGTAATATAAATACTATAATCATTTTAAGTTTATAAATATTTCATTTAAAATATATACCATCAAAATTCAAAAGTATAATATATATATCGTTATATAAAATATATATAAACACTGATTAAAATTTGTATACATTTTTATAAAAGATTAATTTATATTATTTTTTAAACTAAATAAATATTATAAATCACACAAATTAACTAATAAAATATTTATTTAAATAATAGATAAATAATTATATTTATATTAACACCTTTTCTATAAACATACTTTTGTAATAGTTAATTTTCAATATAATTGGATTAAAAATTTTAAATATTGTAAATCATTAAATTAAATAAATGTTTTTTTACGTTGGGTGGACTATTAGTTTAATTGATGACACAAATATATTTAGGTAGATTTAGTACAACTATAAATTTTGGGTATTTATTTTTTATTTTGATTCGAGTAAAACATTTAAATTAATTTCTACAAAATAAAAATATTTACTGTAAGTTAAATCTAATTTGAAATAGTTTATTTTGATTTACTGTACAATTAATGTTGATCCTTATATATATTTTTAAATATAATTTTAGAAAAATGAACCAGTTATTTAGTTTAGATTAAAAGCAGTTCCTGTAGTTCCTATTAAAACATATTTTTACCTATACTTATTTCACAAATTAATCTATTTTAGTTAAAAACATTTTGATTTTGAAAGATTAAACAAATTTGTTTAAAATGTTCTAACATTTCCTACTGAAGTAAAAATGTACAATATTGGCATACTATTAATTATTATATGTAATTTCATGTTTTAGGAGAAGGAAAACTCTTACAGAACCTGAAACTCGTTACTATGTATATCAAATTCTTGAAGGGACATTAAATTTACACCAACAAGGCATTATTCATCGTGATCTGAAATTAGGTAATTTGTTTTTAAATGATGAAATGGAAGTGAAAATAGGAGATTTAGGTTTAGCTGCTAGAATCGAATATGATGGACAACGTAAAAAGTAATAATTATTTATTTGTATTATGCAATATACGTGATTAATAATTTTAAATAAAACTAATTTTAGAACATTATGTGGTACTCCAAACTACATTGCTCCAGAAATTCTTAGCAAAATTGGTCATAGTTTTGAAGTTGATGTATGGTCCATTGGTTGTATTATGTATGCGATTACAAATTAATATATATATATATTATATTTTTAATTATTTTACATATATTTTAGGTATACATTATTAGTTGGCAAGCCACCGTTTGAAACAAATTCTTTAAAAGAAACATATGCTCGTATTACTAGATGTGATTACAATTTACCTCCTAATTTAAATAAGAATGCCAGTACTCTTATTAATAAAATGCTCCAATTTGATCCTAAAAACCGTCCTCAAATTTCTGAAATAATGAAAGCTGATTTTTTTACTACTGGTTATATGCCTAAAAAGTTGCCACCATCTTGCCTTACAATGGCTCCTCGCTTTGATTCTATTAATTATAGAGAATCAATTTCTAATCGCAGACCACTTAATGGTAATTCTTTAATCAATAAACTTGTTTACAGTATTTTCTGTTATATATAATTTAAGAAAATCTTTCTCGTATTTTAGAACTGAACAGTCCAAAAGCTGCTGTGATAAAAGTTGCTGCTAAACCTCAAGATCCAACTACTAATAAATTGCCAGTGTTTAATGTACCTAATAAACCACCTTCAACTGGAAATGGAGTTTCAGCTAATGATTGCAAAGAATATTTGATATCTCTTGAAAAAGAATTGGGAAATTTATTGAAATGCAAACCATATCTTTCTATGAAAGGAATGAAAAATTTAGGTATAAATTTGACAAAAATTATTGTTAAATCTCTTTTAACATATTAACAATTTTAGAAGAAAATACTGATCCAGCTGCTCAACCTCTTATTTGGGTCAGCAAATGGGTAGACTATTCAGATAAGTATGGATTTGGTTATGAACTCTCTGATGATTGTGTTGGTGTTATGTTCAATGATTTTACTCGAATAGTACTTCTAGCAAATAAGAAGTAAAACACTTAATAATAATATTCGCCTATTTTCATTTACATTAAATTTAATTTAAAAACTATTTCAGAGATGTCCATTATATAGAAAGAAGTGGTGCTGAACAATACTACGTTAATGAGCATACTCCAGCAGTATTGGAGAAAAAAATGAAGTTATTAAAATACTTTGAGCGTTATATGAATGAGCATCTTATTAAAGCTGGTGCAGATATATTGGCTAAAGATGCAGACCAATTAAGTCGTACACCATATTTGCACCAATGGTATAGATCTACTTCATCAGTTATTATGCAACTTACTAATGGCACATTACAAGTATGTTATGTATATAATTACATTGTAACTACAATAAAATTTGTATCATATATTGTTAACATTTTGTTTTATAATTTTCTCCAGATAAACTTCACAGATCATAAAAAAATAATCTTATGCCCATTAATGAATGCTGTGACTTACATTGAAAATAATGTTTTCCGCACATATCGTTTTAATACGATTGCTGAATATGGTTGTAGTCCTGAATTAACCAAATGTTTGGATATTGCTTATAAGAAAATTGGTTCTATATTACAAGATAGTCCTGTGTAATTCACTTAAAACTTGACGAGTATATATGATTTATAGTTATGATTATTATTTAATAACCAATATTGTAAGGAATTATGTTTAAGATTGTAAATATTTCCCATAAGATTTTTTTTTACTTTTTTTTTATTTTCAAATATTAAAATTATTTAATTTTTCTTTGTTTATTATTTCTTTTTGTTTAAAAGTATTATTCTATTAAAACAGGAAAACTCAACATAATTTAATTAGTTAGAGTACTTCCATTTTCTAAGTATAACTTAAATTATTTTCCTGGTTTTCATTGATAATAAAAATGATTTAAGAAAAATTGAGTAAATTTTATCTAGTTCTATCTATAGCTCATATTTGTTAATAATAATTACCAACGTACGCTATAAATAATTAAAACTATTAATGATCCAATACAAATAATATTAAAGATAATATTACTTTTTGTATTTAATGATTTAACAATTTATACAAATTGATTTGTTTTACTTAACTAAATTTGTAGTGTGAATTTATTAATATGTTTACAACTATTTAAAAATGTTATTTCGAGTAATTATTTACTTTTACAATAATTGCATATTTATAGAAATAATTTTCATTGACATTCTATATTTTTTTTACAATTTTGTATTGTTTTAGTATTCTTTACAATGAAAAAGAATAATGTCATTTAATTTAAGACTTAAATAAAGTTTAATATTATTTATAGGCCATATATTTGTTTCAGTTTATTGTCTATTGAATATTGTATATGTATTAATTATTCTGCGTAATTATTTATACCTCACGATATACAAAACATGTTAACCAAGAACTGTTTTGTATTTTGCATTATTGAAGTTATACAATAACAATGGCAAACATACAATAATTTTGATCGTATAGACAATCAAACTTTGTTAAACGTTTCGATGCGTTTCTTTTGAACGCGAGTAACAACTATGAACGTGATAATGATATCTTTTGGTACAAAGTCAATACACACGGCAAACAACCGTATTACCGCCATACGATAACCGAATGACGTGCTTCACCATAGTTTTCAATAAACGTAAATGAACCGAATACTACCTAGAGTCTGGTGAACCTCTTGTGGGAGTGCAAAACAACGGATATTTTCCCGACATGCACGTCACCAAACGTCCGTTTCGGTCGTACATTGTGACCACTGCGTTTTTGTAATTTGACCGTCACCCATTTCGCGACCAGCTTTTTATCTCACCTTATCACAACTCGTGTCGACCAGTAACCGTCTTATCGACACAATCGTGACACGCTCGGACGACTCGTTGAAATGCATTCGCCTAACACCATATTAATCGTGTACGTTGTACAATTTTTCTGGCCCCGAAGTGAATGCCGGTTTTTAATTGATTTTGGTTTAATCTCCTCCAAACAACGGATGCCTGTTTTGGCAAATTCCTAAACTGTTGGAATTGTTGACCACTGGACCCGAAGGTAAAATTAATTTTTCAACGTTTAAAAATATCACGTATTACTCGTGAGGCTGAAAAGTGTTTCGTTATACTTATGAGGTTTGTTTAATTTTTATTTTCATCTAAATGTCGAGTTTTTATATACCTGTTTTTTTTAAAAACACATACATATATATATATATATATAACAAATGTATAATATAAGTATATTTGGTTGCTTTTAATGCTTAAGATAAATACCAGTTTTTCAACAAAATCGACATTTTTTTCAGTAATTATTTTACAAACGTGTATTCCAATGATCTAGCTTTTGGTAGTGTAGCTAAAATATACAAATGTACTTATAAAAGTTAATATTTTCTTATATATATATATATATATATTTATATTGTTTGAGAGGACACTAGGTTTCATTTTTAATTTTATTTGATCTAGCAATATACAATTACATAATATACTAAATTTCGAGTAATAATATTAATTATGTATTTTGATCATTTTAGGTTTTATTTTAATTTAAGAAGAATACAATGTTTTTATTAGAAAGATATGGCGTTTTAAAAGGGAAGTAAATTCCATTCGAAAAGATTGCTTAATGACTATTAAACAGTTTTCCAAATAAATTTATAAATACAGTAAGTTGATTACAAAAATCGATTAAATTTATTATGGTTTAAGAAAACAAACGTAATATTTGTTTACGTGATATTTTAATTAAATCAATTCAATTTCAGAACGTAATCACAATGGCTACAAGGTGGAGTAGTGACTATAATGTTATTGAGGTTAGAGATTTTGATGCCAACAAAATGGCTGTGGATTATACTGGTTCCATAGTATTATTAGCTGGCCGTAAACAATATGGTATTATAAAAATTAATAAATCATCAAACATTCTTTATCCTAGATTGTGTAAATATGAAATTAATGCTGCAGAATGGAATCGCACATATCACAACCAACATATATGTGCATTAGCTTATAATACCCAATTACAATTACTCAGTTGGAAAAATAATGTTGATCTAATTTCTTCAAGAAAACTAAGTACTCATACACGAACTGTATTAGACATAAATTGGCATTCTTCTGAACCATATAGTCTGGCTTCAGCGTCTATGGATTCGTTCGTTCATATTTGGGACATTAGAGATACCGTTAGACCAGCTTTATCCCTTTCTTCTATTCTTCCAGCATCAAGAGTACGATGGAATCACTTAACTAAACACTTAATAGCTACTGCCCATAGTGGAGATGTAAAAATATGGGATCAGAGAAAAGCTTCGTATCCTATACATTACGTTACAGCTCATCATAACACTATACAATGTTTAGATTGGAGTTATACGAATGAAAATCAATTAGTCACTTGTAGTCAAGATTGTACTGTTAAGTTTTTTGAAATAAACAATCTCAAAAAAGCAGAAAATGTTTTAAATACAGTCACACCTGTTTGGAGAGCTAAATGTACACCATTTGGTGATGGCATATTAATTGTTTTGGTTCCTCCAGAGAAAAGAGTGGACAATAATTTACTGTTATGGAATTTAAACGCATTTAATACACCTGTACACACGTTTGTTGGTCATTCAGACACAATATTAGAATTCCAATGGATGAAAAATAATGATGATAAAAATTCCGAACACGAGTTAATAACATGGTCAAAAGATCAAACCATAAGATTGTGGCATGTTGTACCGTTTCTTCAAGAACAACCTTTAGAATATCATGAAAGCGCATGTAGTACTGATAATTCGGACATTTATTATAATACACAAAACTCTGAAACAAGTAATATATCTAACGATACACTTAATGAAATTGACGTAATTAACTTCAAAAATGAAGTGGAAGATGATAGCAATCTTAGTATGTCTTCTGGCAATGACTCATATAATAGTGAAGAGAGTGAGCAAAAGCCTATATTAAATTTACATCAAGAGTTCCTATCATTAAATGTTGGTTCAGATATCTTCATTGAACAAAAAGATCCAGATCGACGTATATTAATAGCTTTAGTAAAAATAAATAATAACTCGTTGTGTATACGCATGACATTTCCATTAGGTTATCCTGTTAATGTTGAGCCTCAGTTCCAAATTAGTAAATGTACTTACGATGCGAGCATGAAAAATAAGATTCATAAAATATTGTACGATGCATCTATGAAACAAGTGGCTAAAAATTTGACTTGTGTACAGTACTGTCTCCGTGAACTTGTTACATCTCTAAGAAAGTCTCGTATATCATTTTCAGATTCTCAACATACTGAAGATGACAAAAAAACATACTCAATATATTCTCAATCTCCGTCCCATTATGAGCACACAAATACTTACATGGCTTGCCAAGATTCTTATAATATGTTACAACACAAAACTATGGGATTGAAATTTTGTAATAATGGTGCGTTGCTATGGTTTAATAGTCCTCAAAGAAGGAAAACAGATTTTTTCCCATCTATATCACTACAAAAAATTGACACCACAAATAATACTCCGTTACAAAAACTTCAACCTTACTGGTTCGGCAATAAAAATTCTCCAACTGATGGCAGTAATCGCAGTGTAAAAAGTAAAAAAGATAGCAAAACAGATAAACCAATAATTTCAATTTACGATGTGTCGTGTTTGTTTCCAATTAATAAGGACTTGGCATCAAAATATGAACTAGATATTAGCAATGTTTTCAGTACTTGTTTAAAAAATGCTTGGATTACAAACAGCTTTAAGAGAAAAGATTTAGTTCAAACATGGTCACTAGCTGCATATGCATGCAATACAAACTGTAATATTAAAAAAAAAGTTACTTCGTCCGTTGACCAAATTAACGATTGGAAAAGTCATCCATTTACAATGCATATGATTGATTCATTAATCACGCATTATGCTGGCCATTCTGATTTCCAAACTGCTGCCCTATTGTGTTGTGTATTTGATCCGAATTCTGCTTTCAAAAGTATTGAACAAGACATGACTCCAACACCAGTATATACACGTTCAAATAGTGTGTCAGAAGGTTTTAGCTTTACTCGGGGACAAGAAGATTCAACGGAATGTTTTGAAGTTTGTGATCAAGGGCTAGTGCTGGATGATTCTAGTTCTAAAAAAGAAGTTTATTATGATGAATATAAAAAAACATACATGGATGTATTAGATAATTTGGGTTTACTAGATCAGCAAGCTAGTATAAAAAAATTTTTAAAACATCAAACGCAAAAGAGTAGCGGTTTTTTCTTCAGATTTGTTATTGAATGCTTCAAATGTAAAAACTCTGTAAAAGACGGCTACTGTCTTCAGTGTCAACAATTCAGTCTAAAATGTTCATTATGTAGTTCCACTGTTAGAGGCGCAGCGCATGTTTGTTTAAAATGTGGACATGGTGGCCATGCTAACCATTTAATTGAATGGTTTAGTAAAGAAACTTTATGTGCCTTAAATTGTGGATGCTGTTGTCTATTTGAAACCATGTCTTTACTTCATATTAAGCGATATGACTCTAAAGATGACTGACATTACTTAATATTTATTTTTAAACTTTTAATAAACCGATTATTTTAGTTCCTTCCGTTCTATTCCAAAACCAAAGATTAATCATATTGTTTATTGTAATTAAAATGTATATATTCTGATATTTGTATTTTGTACTGAAAACGAATTTTCGTCTAATAATTATTGCGATCAAACGTGTATTAATTTTGTTTATTAAATATATATTTTTTTATGTTTGTTAATTTATTTTATTTTGTTTACATTTGCTATTGAAAATAATACATAAATATTTTTTGTGTTTTAAATTAATATTATTTAGAATATTAAATATTTGGGCATTAAAATTTTGTTTTTTTCAGCCAAATTTTGTCCAATATTTTTAATACTCAGTTTATTTAAAAAAACTAAGTATATATATTGAATCAAATTAAATTTTATTTTTCAAAACTTCAGCGTTATTAAATTCAATATATAAAAAACTGATTGAAATGAACAACTTGTGGATTAAATTAACTGATTTGATAAAAAAAATTTAACCTATTAATGAACGTATTCAGTTTGAATTAATAGGTATTCGAAATCATCGGGTAAAGTACACAATCATTAATCTAAATTGACCGCCAATAAGCTGTGATATTACAGTAAACAGTTTACTGTTAGTTCTCAAATTCTACATACAGTATCATATCAATAGCAATTGATTAACAAAATTGTCGTAAATTTAATTTTAAAAAAGTTTTAATTAGTAGAAATATGTAAAATTAATTCCAAAGTAAGTACCATAACGTCAATTGGCGGTAACTGGACCTTAGAACATGTATACTATAATCAATAGTTTACCTATGACCCTAGTGAATGCATTTATTAAAAAAAATATAGCTTTGGTTACAATAGTAGAATGAAAAAATTCATTCTTAATAGGAAATGTACAATATTTTGTACCTATACAACGTTTTACTAATAAATATTCGATTATTGAATCGTAATCGACAATTTAAACTCGTTTCGGTTTTAAACTAAACCTATTCGTAATTACAAGCGTGAACACTACTGATACCAAAAAATGTTCAGACTATTTTATACTCGAAAATATCAATAGTTAACCTATTTATCTGTTTTCAAACTCTACACAAGCGCATTCCGTTACTTTGTTCGTTAATCAAATTATTTCATCTTTCGTGCCGTTCTATCTTAAAGCCAATACACATTTATTGTTTTCACGCATATTTTTTAATTACGCTTAGTTAATGTTCAAAATATATCGATATTTTTAAAACGTATAATGCCGTGTACAATGTTTAATCAAAATGTATACAAGGACAATATCACGTCTTTAGAGTTCGTTATACTCGTACGTAAGAACGAAATTCGTGATATGAAAATGTACACTCTACAAAATAATCGAATCAATCAATTCCTCCGACCAGTCGCCGTAGAAATCGCAAACTACTCGTATAAGTTACTCAGTTTTAAAACAATTTATTCACGATAATTTTCCCCGGTGTTAAATTTATCAAATTTTTCAGCGAACAACAGACACGTAACCACGTACGTGAATTAAATAAATCGACCGCATCATGCCCGGTCAAATATTTTCGTTGATAATTTCGTTTATTCTTTGATCCATGAAATTCGTCTTATCAAATGTTTATAAATCTAATTTGTACGAGGAAATACTGAAGATTTCGAAATCGAACGTAGTGGATAAATATAAAAATCTGAAAGTCTCTAGTCTGAAACGTTTTTCTGTTGTATTTTTTTCATTAAATGTAAAGATTAGAAAATGTTCACAAATTTAGGGCGAAGCAATATACTGTGCGTATGCAAACGTTCTTATGTCAGGTAGTATTTGATTTTAATAAATTATTGCAACATTGAACGAAAATTATATATGTTGAAATTTAGATTAATTGAAGTGGGTCAGTTAAATTTGCCCAAGTCCATAGAAAAATATGAAACTGGCCAGTTGTTTTTTCATCGGATATTTGGGTATAGAGGAGTAATACTATTTCCGTGGTTAGCCAGAGTATACGACCGTGATATTGTCAACAAAACAGAAAAGTAAAATTTATATTTAAATTGTACAAAACAAATAAGCGTCAAATTATGTCATGTAGTTAGTGGAATTTGTGTACTAATCATTTTGTAATTTTAACAGTTATTGTTTAACACAATTACTTTTTTATGCTTTAGTACTGTAGGAAAAGACGTAAAAGGAAAGACGCATACATTTTACCAAACCTTGATAGATGAAAGAGATTGCCCATTCATTGTAATGCATTTGAAATATTTTACTAAGTTTAAATGAACTGATAAATATTTTTTTAAATACATTTTAGAGAGCACAAACAGAAGCTGTTACTTTTCTTGGTAATCAAGATACTAGCCGTAGTTTATACGCAATACCTGGCCTAGACTATGTGGCCCAAGAAGACATACTCCCATACACAGCTACTGAAAAACAACCTTTACAACATGAGCTCTTTGACAAATTCTTAATGTATTATCCTAATAAAGGTAAATTAACAATTATTATTATGCATTATTTGTTTTGTGAATAATAAATAATTATACCAAAGTATACTTAAGATTTAATTTTTTCTGTGGATAATTATTTATCTAATTTTAATATAGATCCACCATTTGGAGCACAAGAAACATTAAGGTCGTGGCAAAAAAAAAATCACCCGTGGCTGGAATTGTCCGATGTCCACAAAGAAACTACAGAAAATATTAGGGTCACAGTAATACCATTTTACATGGGATACAGAGAATCTCAAACGAGTTCTGTGTATTGGGTAAATAGATTATGTAAATATTTACCTCGTAGTAACTACCAATTTATAATGGATTAATTTGTGTTTAGTGGAGGTATTGTATACGATTAGAAAATTTAGGTGACCAAAGTGTTCAGCTGAGAGAACGTCACTGGAGAATATTTAGTTTATCTGGAACATTGGAGACTGTACGTGGAAGAGGAGTAGTAGGACAAGAACCAGTGTTATCGAAGAAATCACCTGCATTTCAATACAGCAGTCATGTGAGCCTACAGGCTCCAAGTGGACACATGTGGTTAGTATTTTTAAAGCTTTATTGTCTTTATAATTTCTATTCGTCCAATTTTTTATTATGATATAGTCAATCATTGTTTAATACAATGATAAAATACTGTTGTGCTGATTTTTTAAGAATTGATAATTTTTCCTTTAATAAAATATATATTTAAATGGATTTATTATGTCTTAATATTTTCCTAGGACTGTAATTGTTATTTTTAAACAAAAACAATATTTTCTTCAAAATATACAATAAGAATTTAACACGTGTATAATTCGATAATTTACTGTATGCGCACAAAAAAAATTTTAATCAATTTTGTTATTCTAGGGGAACATTTCGAATGGAACGTGAAGATGGACATTTATTTGATTGTCGAATACCTCCATTTTCTTTAGAGAGCAAACCAGACGATAAGGTTACATTTAATACTGTATAAGAACAATTCATAATGATTATAGATATTGTATTTATTGAAATTAGTTTTGTTTAAAAATCCTGAATATCAGTTTCTAGACCGTTAAATGTTGGGTGATCCATTCCTAAGCAACTGGTGACTGTTTCATCTTCCCCATGTGGACAATCGTCCTGAAGATCGCATACCCATTGCCGAGGTATACAACTACGGGTATTATAATATGTATTATAGTTATTTAAACACTGAAAAAATTAAACAATATTAATTTTAAAAATAATTTTGTTAACGTTTTTATATATAAATATATAATATATCTTTTCTTTACTCTAAATTCTGTAAACTGATCACAATGTGAACTCCAGTTGTCACATACACGTTCATCAGATCCATCAGCACAGTTGTTAACTCCATCACAAACTGCACGAAGAGTGACACACCCTGTTCCTTGCCAACATTTAAAGTAATTTTTGTTCGCGCACGTTTCATCGTCTCGAGAACTAAAATCACCAATTCCAGGTCTTAACACACCATATGTTCGGCCACAATTGTATTCGTTTTCATCCCATCTGTTCAAATATTATATATATATATCAGTATTATCATAAATGTTTTGACTATCATTTCCTTTACCCATCGTCACAGTCTACTCGTCCGTCACATAACCAAGAATTAGGTAAACAAACGGACATTCTTCGAGAACGACATCGAAATTCGAACTTTCTACATGTACCACGGTTGTAATACCAATTATCAGGAAAATTGTTGTATAGGTTATTAGTGCCATCACCATTGTTGTCCGTATTGTAACAATTATATTCGTCATCACCTTCTGTAATAGTTGAATAAAATTGAATGTGTATAATAAACGAATGTTTTGTATACATATATTATGATAATTGAATATCACTTTACCCAGACAATCTCTTTGATTGTCACATAGCCAACCCAAAGGCACACAAACATCAGAATTTCGACATGGGTATCCATTGTAAACCATACCGTCTGTATAACATTTCACTGTGTTTTTTATTATGTCTAAACAAAAATAAATGTATTTAATTTCGATGTATATATTAATGATAATTAGTAGTAAGTAGTTTGTAAATCAAAATCCTAATCATTTGCAAACCTTTTAACAAATAATTGTTAATTTATTCGGTGAACCTTTATTTCTAAAAATAGATCGTATGTTGGAAACTGAGAGATAATTGTGGTATAACCGCGGGCTATTGGTTTCTGTCTTATTAAAAGGTTGCTAAATTAATATTTCAAAGTTATTAACGGTAAAAATGTCAAGATTAAGTGCAATATCTAATAAATAATAGACTATTGTGTATGTGTGTATGTATATACTAGGGTATAAAATTGTTTAGTCAGGTTTTTTTATAAGCAAGATTTTAATACGCGTGGAATGATGATTATAATATTTTATGAACTTTAATTAACGAGATTAATTTTATCAGTCTTTACAATAATGAATCAACCGCTAGGATTTTATAATATAGTGCTACGTTTACCAAACAATTCTTTTCTTATATATTTTAATTTTGTATAAGACATTAATATATCTACCAGGTTATCTGTTTTGTTAAATTAACGCGATTATAATAGTGTTATTAAAGTTGAATTGTGCTCATCACGATAGATAATAACGAAAAACAAATCATAATTGTACGTTGTAAATACAAGTACTTTTATGCACTGATTCTAAGTATTTCTCGCGAACCATGTATATTATTCGTGGCATACCCGTTATTTCAAATAAATTATCAAAAAAAAATATCCAAACACCAGAATAATCTAACTATCGATGAACAAATACGGGTTATTCTTCACAATTGTGCAAAAAAGCCAAATGAAAGAAATGTATTTCTTTAAATAAATAATTATGAATAAATTTGTTGGCGATTCACTTTTTTATATCGCTAATAAAATACTGAATTCGTATTTTTCATTTTCACTACGAATAATTTGTATATATCGTTGACATTTTCCGATTAAATGATAAAAGCTCGTTAGCTACCAACATGGGCCTATTACGGTATCGGCAATACACTCACTGGCCCGGAATGCCTGAAGGCAGTACTTCGGACACATGGGCCTAATGCCGTTATCATAAACTAATTTCCGCAAAAACTCGAAAACAGATTTTGAAGTTTTGATTTTCACGAAAGAGATGTGGCACGTAAATGTTGGGCTCTTGTGAGCATTTTACGTCTAAATTTCAAAAACACTACGCGCGAAAAACTAAATATTTTATTTAACGAATACAAAAAAAATCGCGTATTCAAAACGGATGTGTTCTATTTATGAAAAATTTCCATACGCTTAAAAAACCTAACGAGAAAACGGACGAACGTATCAAACAAAATACTAACATAGATACGATTTTTCACCGGAAAGTAGTGCTATATGTAAAGATCGGAGCACTCATTTAATATGAAAAAACGTTGACGAAGAAATTAAAAAACAAAAACACGTCTACGTAAGAATCCAATAATAATAACATAATACGAAAACGGTTTTTACCGTACGAGTCGTGGTGCGCTTGCTTGGCGTCTATTTGAAGCGAACTGGCGGCGGTGTCCGTATCGCTGTCGTCGTCGTTATCGCTGTCGTTCAGTTCGTCCAACATTCTGGTTAGGTTGGCGGTGCCCCGAGGATAAAGGCCGCCGGTGTATACGAAAATTGAGTTATCGGTGAGGTTTTCGTTAACGACGGGGACGGAACTGCGGAACTTAACGGCCAGCATTTGGTCGGGCGGCAGGTCGGCGAGCATAAGGTTGTCGACCGGATGGCGTAGCGTGTACCTAGCGTACGGGTACGCGGAGTACTGGAGGACGTTCGCGGTACCGGATGATACCTTCGAGGTCGTGTTCGGCTTCTTGTACAGTTGGAACACGTCGATGGTGACCGCGTCGTCACCACCGCGGTGGCTCCCGGCAGCCACGGCCGACGACGGTCTCAGACCACGCAACGTGACTGATACGTGTTCCGCCGTCACCGACCGTTGCGATTCCCGGTGGGACGGTTGTCGCGCACCGAACCGCCGTCTCATCGATTCCTTGACCGCGAGCATGGCATCTAAGTCCCGTCCCGGCACCACGAACGGCGTGGCTATCTCGAACCGCTGACCGCCATGGCACCCGAACCGGGCTACCTGGTCGCCGTCCTCGAGCCGGGCGAACGTGCCCGCGTACACCCGGTCGGCGGCCAAGTCGCCGGCCACCATGTAATCGCCGGCCACGCCGTCGTGTCGCTTGCGCGCCGTCGACCCCACCGACTTGAACACGACGCGCTGCCGTTTATCCGGGCCGTTGTTCCTGTACAGGCACACGCCCGATAGGCCCTGGCCCGCGGGCAGGCCCAATCGGACGGCTACGTTATCTATGGTCACCGCGGCCGAGGCCGCGATTACGGCCGTCACCACGATCAACGTCGGCAGTGTCGTCATCGCACTTCGCTGGCACCGGCGCAAACCTAATCGCGTCTGTCGGCCCGTTCCGGGGGTATATATATATATAGCCGAGGATCTAACCCACCACCGCCGCCGCGCGCTCCGACGTGTATGCACGTCGTATTGTTATTATTGTTATTAATTACGCGGCTGATGTTCGGGTACGATAAAGGTATGACCCGTCATTAAATCGCGTCGTCATCGACGTCAAGGTCGGTAAAAAACTTCTTTCATCTCGTGGCCAAAAATCGTTCGTCCAACCGGTGTTCCGCGACGAGTCTTTTGACCCGCGCCGTCGTCACGTCACGTAAACAACCCATACGTAGTTCTAACGTATTATGTTCCCCCGCGCAGTTTTTTCATTTCTATCTCATGCCATATATATATATATA
The DNA here is from genome assembly GCA_025469175.1 of Geopemphigus sp. TES_GeoC_2020. NCBI lineage: Eukaryota > Metazoa > Arthropoda > Insecta > Hemiptera > Aphididae > Geopemphigus > Geopemphigus sp. TES_GeoC_2020. Next base: position 1,523 of record JAIPRN010002949.1, on the reverse strand, counting down.
CGAAATTCTAAATTCCGAAAAGACACGTAAACATTTCCATTTTTTTCTTAAACACTGTTTTACTTACGTTTTATGTGTACAAAAAACTTATCGATCGACGTGCCCGTGAAAAACTATTCTCCTGTACAGAAAACCACAGGCCTGTCTGCCATTATACGAAGTGCGTACAAAAAGTAACAGAAAATGTTTAAATTTCGCGGGTTTGGAGAGTTTGATTATCAAAATTATTTTTTATTATGTTAACGTACATGTCCCTGAAGTATAATAACATTTTCAGCTATATTTATTATTTACTTTTTAAGTGGTAGCCACTAGGGTTAGACGTATTTCCATAAGCTTAGCAATTTTTGTTTGTTAAAAAAATTGGATTAAAGAATTTGTATTAAATTTTGTGTAAAAATGAAATAAAGTGTGTGAAATGTTACCAAAATCCTATGGTGAGACTGCTATGAATAAAACAAGGGTTTATGAGTGGCATACATTTTTTCAAGATGGCCGTAAAGACGTTGAAGATGACGGACGCCCTAGCACACCAACAATCGAAGAAAACGTGGCAAAAGTGAAAATAATTATTATGAACGATCGCCGGTTTACAATCAGAGAAGTCGTTGATGATGTTAGTATATCAACTGGCTCATGTCATGAAATGTTTTCGTATGTTTTAGATATGAAATAGGTGGCAGCAAAATTTGTAACAAAATTGTTGAATTTCAAACAAAAATAGCTTTTTTTTCGAATTTTATTCGAAGTGCACGTATTTACGTATCCCTAGTTCAATCGAACGTATTTTTCATAATTAGCCATTCTGCGAAAATTATTATTGGCATTCGCACCATCGGAGTAGTCGCTATTGTCGCATGTTTAGTTTTACCCTTTTAACCAGTCGAGTATAACGCGGAACATAATATATGTTTATTAGTTCTTCATACCTATCTTTTATTTTTAATTATATTAAAAAACTAATTGAAAAACGTTAAAACTTTATTCGTTGTTGTTGGACATAGTGAATGCATCGCCATTGGGAATGATAACTTCGTTGTAATTTTAAAGTTAAACGCTAAGAATTATGAATAAAAAAACACCTTATAACAGCGATTTAATATACCCGTCAAAAAAATAAGAGAGAAAAACCTATCTAATGGAATATGTTTGTTTATTCATCCGTAAACACCAGCGGTAATTTATATTTACTTTTAATTTAAAAATACGTGCTTCACGGTTAACGTATCGTTTGGACCAAAAATGATCTCAAGGACCGTAGTAAATTATTATTGTTCGACTTTATATTTCATAGTTTTATACATTTTATCAATATGGCGTTATATTACTAAATTAATGTATTTCATACATCGAAATAATATTTTACGTTAAATTTATTTAGAATTTGTTAATAAAATTATATACACATACACACATACACACACACACGCACGCACACACACACACACACACACACACACACACACACACACACACACACACACACACACACACACACACACACATATATATATATATATATA
>JAIPRN010002948.1:0-25330 GCA_025469175.1 Geopemphigus sp. TES_GeoC_2020 | reverse complement strand
GGTACGGCGAGTATGGGATTCTTTTTTTTTTTAATATTTGCTCGTACTAAACCGAAAAGACCGGCAAAAAAAATAATGTTACGAGTGTACGCGTATAAGTATATACGAATTTTGTACGCGAAACGTTCTTCTTAAACAGGCGCACGTACGATTCGAAAATAATGGCTATATATTTAGCGTACGAGTTGATATTGTAGATGGTTACAAGAGTGGTAAAAGCGAACCGAAATTCGAATAAATAATAACACGGGTCGTCGTTAAAAAGTCATTGATTAACAAACGGTGTTTACGACGATAGTTTAGTTTCAAGTTATAACAAAAAGAACGTGAGAAAGATTGTGGTGTTTGTTTGTGTGTGTGTGTGTGGGTAAATGTACATATATATATATATAAGTTGATTAAAAAAAACGTAATTTTTTAAAACGGAAGTTTTAGTGTTCGACGAAAAAAACGAAAATCCGTTTGTACCAATAGCGAATTATTATTGGCTACGTTATTAACAGCCGTTTTCAACGTACGCGTTTCGGAGATAGATAAAAAAGTCGGTCCGCGTAACCGGATGGGAATTACGATAGTCGTCCGTGGTACGAATTTCGAAGTTGACTGTCCGGAACGAAAATTATTTTTTTTTTTTAATAACTCGTTAACGTCGCTCCGTCGTGTGTGCGTGTGTATCAAATCCGAACGACGGAGTGATACGAACGTTATTTTTTCTCGGCCGACCGTCCCGAAATCCGAGAGAAGTATTTTAAGGACCGCGGTCGGTCACGTTTTACCGTCGTCGTCGTCGTCGTCGTAACGCGAGCGCGTAACGTTACAACGTCCGTTCGAATTACGCGCGCCGGTATTTTTCGGACCGTAGCCGATGGGGCCGGCGCGGCGGTAAATTGATTTCGACGCGAAGTCGAAATTTATGGGCGACCGTGCGCGAAACGGTGGGAAAATCGTGGCGGCGCGCGTGCCCGATGGCGGCCGAAAATCGTGAGGTGTCAAAACGCGCCGAGGACTAATAGATCTCGACGTTTTTGGACGCGCGGACACGGCCGTTTATCGCGCCGCGGGATTTGTTGTTGTTTTGTTTTTCGATTCGGCGGGGTCGGGGGATACACACGTTTACCGTACGACATTTACGCCCGTGTGTGTCGCGGACGTCAGCGAATTGGCCGCGCCACGCAACGTTCGACAATTCCCCGACAAACAAAAGCGACCAATATAAACGGTTATTGTTCCGGTCCAAAAGTAAACCTACTCTTGAGGGGGGGGGGTGGGATAATCCAACCGGACTCGTCGACGACTCGGTGTTCCGATCGACGGGTTCGGCATTTTTCTGGTCGCGCGAACACAACTCGGTGACGTTCGTTTATTTTGGTTTTTAAAAACGAAATACGAAATTCGCGTACATCGTTCCGTACGAATTTACGCGGCGTTTCGTTTCACGTCCAAAGGAACGACCAAACGATCAAAGGATCGTAACGGTATTTCGGGCGAATGAAAATTCGATTCCCCGGCGTTTCGACATATTACGCCTGAAGCGTAACGGTTACCACGCGCGTTGGTTACGGCAATCGTCGTGCGTCGGTTTTAACGTTAATGTTGCCGGTTTTGAACGCGCTTAATCACGATAATTTATTAACATCGCGAATCGTTCGTCACTTTCTACGGGCCGAACGAGTGAAAATACGTATTAAAAAAATGGAAAAAAAAACCCGAACGATTCGAACCGCTATTTCCGAAATTGTCGGGGCATTAGTCACTTAGGTGCCGTTTTCAAGTCCCGCGCCTCGTGACGCGTACAATTATACAACGACCGGATTTGCATACGAATATCGGGACGAGGACCCGCGCACGAGCGGAGGCACCGGTGGCGCGTCGATTTTCGCGCTATTATTATTTTCCGCGTCTTCGACGGACGACGGACACGCGCGCGTGTATACACACGCGTATACAAACACGGTATACCGTACGCGACGGGAGTTACATTTCGTCGCGAGTGTTCGACAAATATTTGATCGTAAGTCTTCAAGCGAGTCGTTTACGAGGCCCTTCTCGCGCGCGCGCGCGCGTGATTTGCACATTCGATACATTACTGAAACACTACGGAACAACGGGCGCGCGCGTGCGCGCACGGATTCCACGTACGTTTCGTCACGTATTATTCGCGTGCAAATATACGAGTTTTTTTTTTGTTCTTTATCGGTTCGTTCGCTCGAACGAAATGTCGCCGCCTCGTGTGCAACGCCCGTTGGCTAGTGTACGGTTAGAAGCGAAGGGCGGGTGACGTCCGGGAAACGTACGACGTACGAGTTACGCGGAAATGCCGGGCGATCGCGACGGGTAATAACTCGCTCCGCGCGCCACCGGAAACAAGGCGCTTCTCGTTTTACGAGAGGTTTCCGCCGTTTCGTCGGAACCCAAATGTGTTTACAAGTTAGCCGCGATCGACGTCTAATTTCAAACGCTTCCGTACCGCTTTTCGTCTCATTCAAAACGCGTACGCGATTCCAATGTCAATATGCCATTTCTCGTGGTTCGTGAAACACCGGCCCACTTGTACACGTGTACACTGAAACTAGTGTACAGTTACTAGATGTACGTACGTAGATACACGTCGGTATTACTATTCTCGACGTCGTCCGAGCGAAAATCGTTTTTTAAAAAAACAACCATTATAATCGATAGTTTACGCGGGTACGTAACGACCGTGTTCGATTATCAAACGTTCCGGGACGTATATTCGACGCGTTTATGCGCGCCGTCCGAGACCGTCGGTATTATTTATCGTTCTCGCGCCAAGTACGGGAAATGCTCCCGGTACGAGTTCACGCGGATTCGTTATTACCAACGTTCCGGACGAACGTATTTGAACGCGTCGCGCTTCTGGCGGCGGGATACGATGGACGCGTAGGAACGTCGCTCGGGCCTTCGATTTTCCACGGTTGACTCGAAACGGCCGGAGCGTTTGTTAGGAAAATACGTCGCGAATGTACACGCGCGAAAGAAAAAGTTCGTAAAGTTCCGTCGTACGTCGAACTTTTTGCTTTGCCCGTAACACACACACACACACACACACACATGGCGTATCGCGTGGTCCGTATCGTACCGTACTAACGACGATAACGTTATGTGCGTATAATAATCTCATGTGTGATTCAGGTGAAGGAGTCGCCGCGAACGAGCGTCTACCCGGGTGACCGTCGAACAATTAGAAGTATAGCGTGTATCTTTATGATTTATTTCCGATACCAAAACGGAAAGAAACATACAGAAAAATAAAAAAACGACAATAAAACCGTACAATTTTACCGGAGCAGTCGCGTCGTATATAATGCGAGGTGTGTTCAATAAATACCCCCCAAACGAAATGTATTAAAAATTATATTTCAAACTTACAAATTATTTAAACGGATCACCTTCGAAATAGTGTCCTCTAGCTTTAGTACAATGATCTCGATGGTCTTGCCGTGCAACTTACGGTGCAAAGACCACGACTTTGATTTCCACGCTTCTGGAATTTTACGGCGTACTTTCTCTCTTAATATTTTCTAGTAGTTGTTTATAAAACACTGGATTTCCTGTCTGACCCGTAGGTATAAACTCATGATGGACTAAACCAAAAAAATCGAAAAAAACAACGAGCGTTGCTTCGACGTTTAACCGGACCTGACGACATTTTTTTGGACGAGTTGAATTCGCGGTATTCCATTGCGACGATGGACCTTTGATTTCGGGACCCATATACCCATGTTTCGTCACTCGTAATAATTGATTTTATGAAACTTGGGTCATTAGAAACCCGATATTTTAGTTCCAAACGCATTTCGACGCGACGATCCGTTTGCTCCTCGGTTAACAATTTTGGCGCTAATTTTGCGGACACTATTTTCGTGCCAAATTCATCTGATAAAATCGAATGACAAGTACCAATTGATATGCCAACTTTATTGGCTACTTTTCTGACCGGAAAAAAAAGAGTATCGGCTGTTTTTAACGTTGATGGACACCCAGGACGATGGTCATCTTCAATGGATATCCGACCTTCGTTAAAACGTTTGAACCGGTCAAAAGTTTCGCTAACGGCTAAACGAAACCTATCTCCAAAAGCCAATTTAATAAAATTCAAAAATTTCCGTAGCATTTTTACCAATTTCGAAATAAAATTTAATAAAACACGCGCGTTGTTCCGTAATATTATCGATCGTCAAATCGCGATTTTATACAAAACAAACAACTTCGAACGCGTATTGTTAACGACCGATTCGAGATAATGATTATTATTATTATTGTATACTGAAATAATGGTCATTGTCTCTAGTTTATTTTGGTGTAATAACATTACCGAGAACGTTAAACGTTTTTCCGTAATAATTTCAGTCTGGGCATTTATTGAACACACCTCGTATACGTAAATAGAACGTACGCCGCGCGACGCGTCGTCATCGCGGTGGCGACATCGGAACAACAACAACGGCGTTTTCTGCGGGTCTTTTTTCGCCGTGTCGTCGTCGTCGTCGTCGTATACGACGTTAGCGCGCGGCGTGGTTTTTTTTTCGTAATTTTTTATTTTAATTAGAGATTTTATTATTCCGTCGTCATGCGCAGAAGCGTTTTAATTAACCGATATTTATGTGTAGATGGCCGTGAGATAATATACACGACGGCGCGGCGTAGCTGTCAGCCGGTCGAGACGCGTATAAACTCGACAAATTTATTATACAAAACCCCTTGACCGGTGGTACCGCCGCCGTTACATCGAGTCGATTTTATTTTTAACCTTTTTCTCCGGACGTTCGCGTATCTGTTTGTATATACTCTGTAAGCTAATGACTCGTGTGTGTGTGTGTGTGTGTACAATTCGCAAGTTACGGTCTTCGTATCTTGTCGCGACACCGTGTACAAACACGTGTGTGTGTGTGTATGCACTTTGTTCACTATGATCGAGAAGGTGGGGACGGTGTCCGAGATTGAAAACGTTTTACGCCTATATACGGCCAGTATATTCTCGGTTGTGTACGATACGTCCCGTTTTTCACTATTGCGTCCCCACACTTACGTCGGTCGGACAACTTCGAACGGCACTGTCCGTTCGTTCCGATCGAATAAATCGTATTTTCCAGGGGTAGAAACGATTATTTTCGTCCAACGAATATATACGAATCGTCCGAGGAGCCGCGTAATAATCGTGCGCGAACGATTTCCAAGATTTTTTTTGGAAAAAGGAGAAGCGACGAACGTCAACAATGGATCGGCCGAAGATTTACAACGCGAGTGATCCGGCCGGCGTAGTGTTTAGTGAAATTTACGCGACAGCGGGTAGTTAACGGTCGAACGCGTTGAACAATTGTCCATCGATCATTCGGCCCAAAATTCGGTAAATACGATTTCGACGACGAATAAATTCGGGTTTTTCTTCCTCCTCCTCCCCCCCTCCTCGTAAACGCGAATTAATTTTCTCGGGATTTTCCGTAGATTGAGATACACGCGCGCGCGTTACCATTCGTTCGTTTTTTTTTTTTTTTTGTAACTACCCTAGTAAAAATATTTCGACGGCGTTAAAACGTACGGTAAAAAAACGCACGCGCGTTGTTCTCAAAAGCGCATTCGGCCGTGTAAATCCGTCGGCTAATCGCGACATTTAATAATAATCGTCGGAAAACCGCGTGCGTTTCCCCCGTCCAGTTTTTGTAACGTCTCCTTCGCCCGGTGCTTAGGGGGTGGAGGTGGAGGAAACAAGCGGATATCCGCCGCTGGCGGTGAGACGAAACGGACGTGTGAGTGCGTGTGTGTATGCTCCCCTCGTCGTCCCCAATCTACCGTCGGACGTATACCGCGGATTATGCGGCGGCCATAATAATCAATTATGCGCGTACACGATACCGCGTACGTATTAATAATATACGTCGAACGATTATTTTCGTTGTCCGACAGACAAGCGCGCGCGCGCGCACGAAGACTTCATTATCGCGTCACTATTATTATCGTACGCGAGCATAACGTTTATTGTAATGACACGAAATGTACGCTTATTATAAACGGGCGTACGATTATTTATAGGTAGGCAGGTACGTGTACGTCCCGCGAGAACGCGTACGCGTATCGGGCCATCATCAATCGGGGAACAGAGACGTTACACGTGATTATAATATTGAACAAACAAACGGACGGTCGTAATTATTTAAACGCGTCGTTACGACGTTTCGAAATTACACGGAGTAGGAGGCGACGACTAACGTTTCCCCATTGCGGTGGTGTCGATTCGCGCGCTTCGGATCGCGGGGACGCACGATTGCCCGCGACCGGACGGGTGGGACAGTTTGTAGATTAGGCTGGTCAACTAGTCGCCAGACTAGTGGAAAAGTCCGATCGATCACACGACCGACGAGTATTTTTCCGTACGAACGGTATAGGCGATCGCGGGCGAACCGATATCGTCGTGTGAGTCGCGCGTTTCTCGCCGTTTGGCGTACACACAATCGTGGCCGGTGCCGCGAACGAAACGTGTTCGCGTTTAAATACCAATGTTTTTTTAACGCCAAAACCGAAGACGATCAGCCTCTAAACCGATTGGTAAGCGCCACTGAAACGTATCCACATCGCGAAAAGTGCGGTTTGACCCCGACGGTCGTTTTTATCGAACTTTTCGCGCGTCACGATTTTTATCGGCAACACACGCCATTACGCCGAACGGCTGGCTTTAACCATTCGTCGTTTTCATTTTCCCCCAACAACTGCTCGGGATTCGTGTCAACGATCGCGAGGTCCGAACATTTCGTCGTGTCGTTCCATTTGGGTCGCAGACTTGTTATTATTTAGCGTTTTTCGTTCAAAAACATACAGCGTCTAAAACACGTCTAACCGTAGCGGCTGCCACTTAAAAAGTAAATAACGAATGGGGCGTGTGTATGCCAACAGAATAAAAAAAACGTGTCGACAATCGGACTCTCTAAACCCGCGAAATGTGAAACATTTTCCCGTTACTTTTTGAACGTATATATATAAAAACCTATACCGCCGTGCCGGGAAGTTGTCGCGAAAAAAACCGCGCGAGTTGTCGGCAGGGGGAAAATTCTTCGGGGAAAGCGACGTTCTATTTTCACCCATTCCAATATGTGCGCGTGACGTGTTTTCGACCGTTCGTCAAAGTGATTTACACGACCAGAGTCGTACGCGCGTAATTTATCGTACGTATATTAACGGTTAAGGGCCGCCGCGGTATATCAATATTGTGCTCGCGTCGTCGTTAGTGTTTGGGTTAGGTTTTCGTCAATGTCGCGCAACACCGGCAACATATATACGGCCGCGGGACGAGCCCGAAGATAAAAATAATTATTTCGAGAGGAAACGTTTAATCGACTAAAAATACGCGAAAAGCGAAATTTCATAAACCCCGTTTCCAATAAACAAACGACAATAGTAATACGGGTATATAGTAAAACGTAGTAATGACGCGGAGTATATCGCGTCGACGACACCAAAATGTTATTCGTCTAGTACGATCAACGCGCGGGCAAATGTTCACTTTTAAACGAACTAGCGTAATTGTAATTAATGCGGGTTTAATATTCGGTAAATACAGGAACCGCGGTTATTGAAATTATTGCCCATAATTACAACGATAAAATAATAGTATATTACGATTCTGATAAATTTAAATTTAAATATAGAATAATAATAACGTACTCGACGCTAGGCATTAGCCGGTGAAAAAGTTTTCAAAATTGAAAGTTTTTGAAGAAATTTGTCGGATCTGAATAAGGTTCCAACCCCCTCCCTCCCGGGGAACTAAGAACGAGCACGGTGGTGTAATACGTGTCACACGGTAGAACTACGCACCCGACCAAAATCGGATCGGGACAAATGGAAAAACAAAAACTATACGGCGCGAAGAAAGACGGATATATAATTCGACGGGAGACTTGAAATTTACAAGACCGAAACGATCGACGTCCGGAAACATGTTTTTACTCGCGGCTCGAAGCGTTATTTACATATATATATATATAATAAGGAAACCTTATTTAAAAATATTTCCGACTTCTCGGCCCGGCCGCCGAACTAATATTATTCCCGTACGATACAGAAACGGGCGCGTACGGACGGAACGTAAATTTTTCGGTTATTATTTTCGTTAACGGTTTTCGTCTGCCTCCGTTGTGTTGTACAATTACGTAATATAATACTCGTAGCGGGCGTGCGTTCGTCGAGTAAATCGTTGGACCGTCGAATTATCATAATAATATTAATAATACGGTACCGTCGCCGCCGCCGCGTGAGGCCGTGTCTGAGAAGCGAGTACGAAAAACGTGAACAAATGAATAAACGAACGAGACAGAAAAACGTTTCGCCGCGGTGCGCGGGAGCGCGCGTTTACCATTAGTCTCCGATAATCGAATCGAATCGAATGGCTGAACGCGCCCGGCCGATTGTTACGATAACAATAATAATTCGGTAAAACGTAATCTCCCGTAATCCGGATTAGGTACCGTACGCGTGCCGTTATCAATACCGACATAAATAAACGACGCGCCACTATTATCGTAACGTATAAAATATAGTCGGCCCGTCGAATATTACGCGGATTTACATATATATATGTGTGTGTGTGTGTGTGTGTGTGTGCGTGCGCGTATAAATACCGCGTTTGTGGTTTTAACCACGCGTTACCACACCCCACACGTTGAACTTATTGGCCTATTGCGGCGCGCCCGTCGTAATATGCGACGTTATGTTTGACAATAAATACGCTATGTTATTACGGTGTAAATACTTGGAAGCGGTATAATTTATTGGACAGGGGGCGGGCGGAGTTACACAGTTTGGGCACGTGCCCGGTAGGACGGCGAAAACTAAAATTCGTTCGAAATGTTCGATTAGTTCGGCGGTTTTCTTCACCGCTGGAAAACGGGCAACCACCGTGTTCTTATCACGTCGTTTATATCGCGGAAAAAATGCGGTCAAGATTCGAATCGTTTGCCGGAATCAAATTCGTTAATCGAAAGCGATCTAATACTTTTTAATGTTTACGGCTAAATCGTGTTCGGAGGATGGGAGTTTAGAAGGAGCGTACAATGTTATTAGGTCCGCGACATGGGCTAATAAATAAACGTTGTCACACGACGGCGCGCGCTTTCCGAAAATTGTCCGATAGCCTTTAAACAACGTGCGTTTACAGAACCCCTCGAATATCGTTAGTTTTTGGCTTTTTTTTAATTACCGCCAATTAAAAATTTTTAACTTTCGACTACGTTACATTTTTTTCCCCGACTTAATTTCGAGCTTTTCAAGTCGGCGATCAAAATCCGAGTAATTTTTTGAATTTAGCCACATTTTTGATGATGTTAACTTCGTTTAACGACTCGAAACGAAATCGACGCACTCGTCCAGTCCGATGCACTTGCGTGTACACGCGTAAATCGTTATAATTATGCACGAGACTCGAATTTATAATTTAGCAGGGTGTTTTTTATTTTTTTTTTCAATATTTCAATCGCGCGATACATTAATATATTATAATGTATTAATATATTTATTAATTAATTTATTAATATTATAATATTATAATATATTTATTTATATTATAACGTCTATCGGGCGTTAAAAAACAGTCGACAAAATCGATACGAGTACGCGAATAGATGGATCGCGGTTTTTATACGTTTAACGACATATTGTAGCGAAATCGTTATCTATGCGCAAGTGTCGTCACGGGAGTTCGTTAAAAATACGTTTAGTTTTTTTTTCACGTACATTTACCGCGAGGTAAAAACTGTCGTTTATATTACACGGGCGCGACGCGTTTATAATTAAACAATACCACGCGGCACTAAAGTACTCGACGAAATCGTCGTAGGACAAAGATAATAAAGTCGTATAATACGCGTTTATCTGCCGCTTAAAACGCGTCAATGTCTCGCTCGAAACGGTATTATTATAACGAGCTCCGGCGCTACTTATTTTTATTATTGAACAACGAACCGTAGATGGAAATGGAAAAAATCTGGGCGCGCGATTACGTCCGGGTGGGGAATCGAACGTATATCTCGCGTCGTACGTAGTTGGCGACGAGTAAGTAAACGGATCCGGCGATATTTACCGTTAATGTGTGTGTTTTGTCGAGTAAAAACTTTCGATAATATTCGGGCGAGTCCGGGACGTTAATCGATTGCCGCTCTCGTAACGTCGATGAAGACGCGATTTTCGATAGTAGCTCGGGCCGGCCGAATTCTATTTCGGTTCCGTCTTCAATCACAGCCTAAGATAAAGGTCACTTAATGGCTGGGCGGCATTTTCGAAATATATTTCACCGTTGAACGCTTTCGTTCGAGTACCACTACGTATTTCTCGGTACGTAACGGCAGTGCCTCGCGTGTACACCCAAAAACGACAGCATGGCCATCACACGGCGATCGACATTTTTGTAATACGCCGCGTACGTTTCCGTGATTCGGTCAGTTGAATACGTTTTTGTTCGTTTTCGTAACGATAGGCTCTATCCGTCGGAGACAAACGACTGGTATATATATATATATATTGGGCATGTGCGAACCGATCGATCGCCGTCATCGTCGCGCGCGATTTACGGCGTACGTCTCGTGTATTATTATTATACGCGTCGTTGGGAACGCGTATTATAGGCGCGCAGCTGCGAACGTTTCTCGGACGGCGAATTATTAAAAAAAAAAGCGACGTTTGTCGGAGAAAATAAGAAATAGAAAAAAATGGTCGCTTACGACGATAATTTGTCTCCTCGATACGGGATTATCGTTATATTATTTATTGTCGCCCGTATTCGTTACGTACATATCTACATATATCGACCAAGACGTATTCCGGGCGTAGATGATCCGCGGCGTGGCGGGTTCGTGTCGATTAACGTCGCGCACGACCGCGGTGAATGAAACCGTAGTCTCCTCCCCTCGCGCACACCCCGTCCACACCACTCCTGTCCATTCGCCCACCCCGCCGAAGGGGAGGGGACGCCGAATCGCGCAACCGCTTGCCGAACCGGTTTTTGGCGCGCACGTCCGACGGCGGTGGCGCCAAAAACCCACGATTTGGCGGGAACGCGCGCGTCCGGCTGGCCGGCCGGCGACCATTCCGACTACTAGCCGACGGTAATTATTTAAACCGCCCGACTGTTTACGATCGAACGAACGATCTGTCTACCGCGCGTTCGTCACGGTCCACTTTCGGGCGCGTCCCCATTGTCGGGTGGTCGATGACCGTGTATCTGTTCCGTGAAACGTATGTCGATCGGTAACGTCCAATTCATGGCACGTATTTACCGTGTTTAGCGCGCGAAATAGGCGATTTTGCCGAATCAGCACAAACGTTTGTCGCAATTATTCTCGAAAATTCCGCCGAATTTCTCGATCAACTCTGTCCAGATAATAGCCTTGTTCGAATTTGATCACCCGTTGTCGGGCCACGTAAACCGCGAAGGCCGACCGCGACGAACCGCGTATCGTTTCGAAACGCGACAACGATAAACGACGATCGCGATCGAATTGACGTTCGTACTTTAAAAAACGCGTTTGTCGGACGCTAGAGCGGAACGGACACGATATTTCGGCGTTGACATTTCGAAAATAAGACACAAATCGATAAACGATGTCCGTACGGCGTTGTATTTAAATTTTTTTTTCGAGTTTATACTTTCACGAGACCGCCGTGTTTGTACAATTTTGTTCGCGCGTTTCGTCGTCGGTCCACGGTCGATATAATTAAGAGTAATAAACGATATTGCCGTTTGGCCGACACGTTCAATAAAACAATCGGGTCAATTATGTTTTGTCAAAAAAAAAAAAAACAACGTTTACTCGGAACGTCGACCACCGCGCCTTCGTGAAAGAAACCGGAAAACGAAATTACGTTATAATTTTGTTAGACAAACGCGTATGGTCAAACTCGATCCACGTCGCAATTTTAAACTCGTAAAAAAAAAACGAAACGTAAATTCCGAGACGCCGGCAACTTCGTCAGAAATGTAAATTACGTATAATCGATACCGAGCCAGAAACGTCGATTAATTGGGTATCGACGGGGTAGGGTAAGTTAAAGGGTGTGCGAATGACGATTGTTTCCGTTTTGTCGTTAATTTTCAAGGATAAACGATCGGGCAGCGACGACTGACGAACACAGAAAACGATCGGAAAACACGAAATTTAACGAAATACTCGTATTCATGTATATATATATATAGGTTTACATTTTCGGTCGTGTTTAAGACGTTTATTTGGAAATAACCGAAAATCGAAACAAATAGTAAAATCGATTTGAACGGCCGAAACGGACACGAACGAATATAAATAAATCGTTTCTGGGGCCAAACAACGTCGGTGGCATCGCGCGCGTATAATAAAATATGTACCGGCGGTAAATCGATATACAAAAGGAGAAAAAGAAAAAAACGTAATTACGATTATCTCGTTTATCGGCGTTTATATAGGTTCGATTACGTCCACGGTTCGTTTATTCGAAAATATTATTTATTTTCCGGTCGTAGGCTAATAACGAGCGTAATAAGTACACGCGACCGGGCCCGGTGGCGAATGATGGTGTCCCGTCCGCGTCGTTACCGTTGTCCGAAGAACGAAGACGGACCGCGCAACGCCGGAGGATCCGAACGTGTTTTCGATTCGAACGGCGGCTAAAACGAAAAAAAAATTAATTAAGTCCGCGCGGATTTATTACGGCCGCCGAAACGGTAGGTATTAAAAATACGAATTAAACGCGTCGGTCGCCCGGCCCAATGTCACTGACGTACCACCGCGTGTATATCATTATTATACTACACGTTCGCGTAGTCGTACGTTATATTGTTTTTATTAACCTCGACGCTCCTCTCCATATAAATTGGTCGTCGTTTCACGTATCGTATACGCCTCGTGTGCGCGTGCCCGAACCCAACGCACGAGTCGCACACGCGCGCTCTCAATACTGGACGGACGTTAACGAGCCGAAAGTTCGAATTCGATTATCGCGTTAGCTTTAAAATAATAGTCGCTCGGCGCGTTCCGTTCCATTTCGGTCTGCAACATACAGGAAACGGCGCTCGGGGGAAGAGTGCCGATATTCGAAAGGCCGTCTTTACGAGTCCGGCGTTTCAAGGCTTTTCGAAAATGTCAGTTAAACAACAAGCCCGACGGCATACGATTAATTGCAGTGACCGTAACGTCACCACGTTCGACGTTATTTTCGGGTCGATGGAGGAACGGCGGACAAACGATATTTTCGAACGCTTACGAGATATGTTCGGAAAATACTCGACGACAAGTCGCTCCGGGCTTTGTGTGAAACTTACGATTGCAAACTCAGGACGGCGCACATAGAGTTCTAGAAAAATTTGGAACCCTCGTGCCGTCGAAGAAACGACTTGGACGTAAAGCCTTCGCTAATATTAATTATATTAAAATCGAATCGAATTAGGGACGTTTTGGGCGAACGTTCTTATTTATTTAACTGCACTTGTAGAGAGCAAGTCGAACACGGACGTACGCGTTCGCCTAGGTTAACAAACGACTTTATTTCTAAACGCAAGACGTGTAACTTCGAGTTGACTTTGTTCAAAGACGTTTAAAATTAAATATAACTACGGGTTCACGAATTTTCCGAACGCGGTTTTTACCTAATGTTTAGCGAACGCGTTTGGTGTTTTTCTTTTGGCATCGAATATACGAAAATGTAAACGTTTAATTCGTTTCGGTATCGAATAAACGCGTTTGAATAACGGCACCGAATAACGTTTAAACGTGAAGAAATAAAACCGAAATATCCGAACGTTTCGAAACATTCGTTTAAGCGTTTGCCCGTTCAAATTGATTACTAATTACGCCCATGTTCGCGTGCGTCGCAAATAATCGCGTCCGATATTATTTCGAAATCCGCCCGCGCGTTCGTCTGAGGTCGATCGCTGTTCGACTCGTTGGTAATGGCGCCGCGGTACGTTCGGCGCCAGGTATAGAAGCGACGAGGCCGTCCGATTTCAAATTCCGACGCAAAAACGCTAAACGAACGGTCCGCGGGCGTTACGAAAACGCGTTTTCAAAAAAAACCGACCCGGTGACGTTCCGATATTCGTATCGTTCGTTGCGAAAGAACGGCGCTGGCGTTCCAGAAACGTGTTTTTTTTTTTTGGCGGACCGACGGTCGTTTTTATCTAAATTTACGTATACAAATTCGGTATTAGATTTGGGCGGATTAAATGGAGAGAAGCGTCTGGTGTCTCGCGCGATCAGAGAATTCCAATGAGGATGAAAGGTAAGTTCTATAAGGGTGTAGTGAGACCAGCAATGTTGTATGGTTCAGAGTGTTGGACGGTGGACAAGAAAATAGAGCAGCGAATGAGTGTAGCCGAGACGAGAATGCTTAGATGTATGAGTGGGGTGACAAGAGAAAATAAGTAATGAATATATAAAAGGAAGCGTAGGGGTAGCGTCGGTTATGGATGAAACGAGGGAGAATAGACTTGGATGGTTATGTTACGAGAAGAGAATATCGGAAAGCAGTAAAAAACAGTAATGGAATTGAGCGTGGAAGGAAGAAGAGCAAATAAGAAGTGGTTGAACGGGATTGAGTGCGATATGAGGACTGCGTGAATGATGTGGGAGATCGAGTCAAGTGGAGGTTGAGGACCAAGGTGGCCGACCCCAAATAGCCGGGCGAAGAAGACATATATAAATTAGACTCGGCGCGGTTAAATATCGAAACGGTTCGTTTTCGGAACGTATACGCGTGCGTATATATATATATACACGACACACGTAACGGTCCGGATGTGGCGAACGCGCGCAAATTCGTTCGCGAATTCGCCGAGATGCCGGTAAAGTCAGCCGCGGCGTACACCGATTACAAAAACGTTCGTCAACGCTCGGACCTGATCCCGCGTAGAATTGATCGAAACGCGCGGCGATAAATTCGAATTTCGATTTCAAATAACGTATATCCGGGCCGTGTTTTAGCTCCGTCGCGCGGTTGTAATTAGAAACGTTTCGAATCGGCGAATCGTCGTCATAAAACGTTTATAGTTTTACGGCCAAATACGTCCGTATTACGAATTGTTCGAAATAACGTTTACGGTTTTTTCTTTCTCTTTTTAGTATTGAAAGTTTAACGCAAGGTTAAGCACATATACCCGTTCGTTACAATATAATGTATAATATTTCAAAAGTACACACGCGCACGCGCGCTCGTAATTTGTCGTGTTTATGGGCACTTAAACATTTACTAAACAATACGCGGATAACTCTACGCGAAATCATCGTTTTCTCGGTGCCCAATGATTTACAACCGTAGACGTTTTCGAATATTTTCGGAACTATCGTCGGCGCCAAAGTAGGAATAAACCCGCGCGGGAGTGAAAACACGAATTTCCCAATAACAATCGCGATTTCCATTATGAAACGTTGGAAGGTTTTTAAAATTATTTTTTACGATTGGCGCTGTTATAATCAAACGTCGGTTAGGTGGTCGGACTTCGTTTTGAATTACCTAACCGTTTACACGACCGGCCGATTTGTTGTTCCCGGTCGTCCCTCGTTTTTTTCCAATAAACGTACCTAATAGTGATATATATATATATATATTACGTCGGGTTTTAACGGTTCTAAATTTGGAATTCCATTTTCGTTCCTATCGTTTTTCCGCGGATGGTTTTCTCCGAGTAAGTTTCTACTTTTAAACACGTCGATTATTATTATTCTCGAACGCGTATACGACGGGTACAATCGGTATTCCGTGAACTCAGTTTCGTTATCGTGACGGTTCGAAGTGTACTATAAAATTGTAATAATAGCGTCGAACTGGAAGACGTTTTACGTCATTTTTCGTATTCGATCGTTAATTACGAGACGTGAACTTTTAACGAATCGAAATACCGTTTTCCGAAACGTTTACCATCGCTTATCTCGCGTATCACGTGATCAAGTGGCGTACTAACGGGGGAGAAGGAGGTTTATCCCTAACTCTCCCCCCCCCTCGAAAATGTTTAGGAAATTATTAAATTTCTCGCGAGACGTATATTCTTAGTCAATAATAACGGAAAAATAAAAAAAATTGTTTAAACGTTCAAAATGAATAATCCAATAAAGTTTATAACGCGACTTGTTTCGTTAGCGTCGTCCGATTTATTTATTCAAAAATTAACACCTCTCCCCCCCTCTCGAAATTCGGATCTAAGTACGCCGCCACTGTACGTGATTTATACCAAATTAACGAATTAAAAAATGTCGAAAGAGTTGCGCGTGCATTCTCGTTTTATCGATCCGGTCGATCGATTCGCTTCTTTAAATCCGGAAAATGTCCGAAATAGGCAAATGTTCGTCACTTTCGTTCGGCTAATGCCAAACAATAATTCGAATCGATCGCGATCGTTGCACACACACACACACACCGGTCGGTCCTATCCGAGTCTATATTACGGGTCTCGTAAATAATGTTTCCGTCGTCCCGCGCGCGCTTGCGTATGTGTGTGTGTGTGTGTAAATGGCTCGAGCGTAATAAAACGACATTTATGCAAAATTACTATACGCGGGCGCGTGATGAAGTGCCCGCGACCAGTGAGACGGTAGGAACAATATGGCCGTCGGTGGAAAAATACGAGTACATCAGATAGGACGGGCAGCGACGGTCACTCGGCAACCACACCGTTGGCCGCTGCACTCGGCCCGGACGTATTATAATAAATATTTTATTATTATAACGACGACACTTTTTTTTCGTCGATTTTTTATGTTTTACGCGCGTCGTCGTCGTCGCCGTCGTCGTCGTCGCCGTCGTCGTACACGCGCCCGATAATAATGGAACAATGGCGCGCGGAATTTACATTTTATTATATACGTCCCGACGGATACGACGCGAACCGTAAAATTGCGTTGAAAATCCAGATGGTCGCCCGAGCGCCGGAGATTCGTTTTTTTCTCTCTCGTATACGCACGCGTGTACGTACACACGCACGCACGGATATATATATATATATATATATATATATACATATGCCTTCGCGGAGAAAACGGTGTCCGGCTGTCAAACGTTTCGGAAATTATTGGAACAACGTTTTTTTCCCCGGCCGTTTCGTTTTCGTATTTTATTCGTTTCGTGTACACTCGTACTACTACTACTACTACACACACTTAAACACACGGGCGCGTATATTTCACGTATAAATAAAATAAGAGACGTTGCCTAAAGCAACACGGTACGCATCGTTCGAGTGTCAGCCGTACGCGAGTATAATAATAATATGTACCGTACGGACACGTCGCGGACTCGAAAAATAACGCGTACCGCCGGGCTGTTATAACAGCCCCCCCCGAAATAACTCGTTTTTACGTACGCTTCGTTTCTTTCCCGCCGTACGTGCACGAGTGTACAACAGGACTCCGGCGAAAATACCTTTACACGTCGTAACGTATACACGCCGTAATCGTACACGCGGTACCAGGTCGGGGAACTATGTGCGTGCCGGAGGAGCCCGAGGCGAAATTCGGTCCGGCTATATGTACGTACGTACGTACGTCAATATGCTTATATACGTGCATAGTGGAAAACGACCGGGGACAGCGTTTCACATTCAGCCGACCCCCTCCTCGATAATGTGCGCGCGCGCGTGTGTGTACGAGCGGCGTGGAATTAATTAAAAAAAAAAAAAAAAACTCACGAAAATCGATTCTTAGCTTATGAATGCGTTTTTAAACGCGCCAGAAAAAGAACTCCGCGTCACAATGTAAACATTAATCTTTTCGCTCTACGGCGTAAGCCCTCGGGTCGTGTTGCGCGTGTGTGCACCGTTTCCGTAATTACCTATATATTCGTGCGCCGGACGAAACGAGTCTATTAAAATCGTTCACCTTCGACGCGATAAACGTTTACTTGTACCCCGCACCCCTTGGGCCCGTTGTATTATCCCCCCGGTACGTACGTCGGAATCGACGTGCCCGCGAAAATAGCGAAATCACGGACGTCCGACGGCACGATTACGGCGGACGCCAAAGGTAAACGGCAAAAGTGGTACGAATTAACCGATCGCGCCAACGATCGTCCAGAGAGATCCGACCGAGAGAGATTGTTCGGTAGATTTCGACGACCGATTACTATTCGTAAAAACGGATCAACCCTAAACGGTTTAACAGGCCGCGATCTTTTATCCGGAAATTCGTTTTGTTCGCCGCGCGCGCACGGCCGACACTGCACCGGGACGTACGACGACGGCCGTCGAATATATTATATATTTTGTTCTCCTACGTCCCGGGACTTCTCACGTTGTCCACTGTATATACCGCGCGCGTTGTCAGTCACTCCGTCCAACACGACCGTAATATTATTATAATATTATACGCGTTCGAATTCCGGGTCCATTAATAAACGTCGACACCTAACCCGCTCCGGGGTAAGAATCGTAACCGATAAGAATCGAAATCTTTATATTATCGCGCGTACACGTCGTTATGTATATATATATTCTATTAATACGGGTAAATTAAAAAGTCTCCGTGAGTCAGCTCGTAAACCAGTTTCGAACTTTCGGCAGCGTTGTTACGATATTATATTATTAGGAGGCGCGCTCGACGACGATGAGAGAGAGATAGGAAGGGGAAGTGTGTGTGTATGAAAGAGAAACGAGAATAAAAGGCCGAGAAAAACGTCTCATACGTAACGAAAATGGCCGTAAAACGTTCCCAGCGACGACCGTAATCCGTTTTCGAACGCGGTCGAATGTTTAACGTCGGAATTCTCGCCGCGTTCCCTCCGGAAACCTGCCGTCCCCGTGTTCTCGACCATTGTAGCGTTCACGCGCGAACAATTCCTCGTCCCTGGACGGAATTGCCGTCCGAATTATACGCTACGGCGTGTTTTCCCGTTCCGAGCGCCGAAGAAATCCGAACCACAACAATACGCGTCCCGTTTCTTGTGCGCCGTCTTTCTACCGTCGTTTCTGTATTTGTATTTACGAAAATCAAGTTGCCGCGCTTTACCGCCATTTATAATTATTATTGGACTTTGTAAGCTTTCGTTTCGACGTTACGCGCGCTTCGAAATTACCAACTTATTCGGAGAACTTCGATTTTGTTTACAACGCCGCGTTTTACGATTTTCCGAACTGTTTCGCGCTACTGGACGGTAACCGAGTCGAAAATACGCTTAGAGCGTAGATATTTCGTATAAACCGACTTTGAATTTAACGGGTTACGATTGTTTTCTAAATTTAACGAAGAATATCGTTGTTCGAACGTCGACGCACCATATTCCCAAAATAGTTCGCAGTTTTTTAAAAACTTTTTTAGGCGTCAAGTGTTTAAGTCCAATGTCCCTACGCACCTAACAGCCATATAGTGTTAACGTTTTACCTCAAAGGTAAACAGACCGTCGACATTTCACGGGCGGTTCGCGCTCTTGAACGTTTCGCGCTTCGGCTATACAGTATATTACAGCTTTCTACGAAGCGAGGTTATTTTCGAAATTAATTTTCGACTACTTGCGAAGCGAATACAGATAAAGACTTCGTACGATATTTAGATACGGAACGTATGAGTCCAACACAGGACACCAACGGCCGCGACAATTTCGTACAAGTTAACGGAACAAATTCGACAAAGTCGCGCGCGTTTTCTCGATTTTCGAACGCACCCGTTTCACTCCGTTTTTGGCTTAACGGGTCCGAAAAATAGCCCTCCCCCCCCCCGATTATTCGCTACAGTGGACCGCGAATATTCGATTCGACCCGTCCGAATAATTCGCTCCTACACACGAAAACGTGTGTATAACGGGCACAGTGGAAAACCGTTGGTGTCTAATGGAACGTAAAGATTACGTCCTACCGAGGATAGTCGTCCGTAGATGAGTCCTCGTCGTCACCACCCACGGAGAATATAGCGCGTCGAGTGTTTAACGAGCCAAGCACGTGCGCCTTCTTCACACACACACACTACTACCGGTCATGAAAACTAACACGGCAGCGCACGCGCCTATACACACACACGCGCCCGGACTCGTGTAATATAACGTTCGTGACACGGCACATTGATAGAAAACAATAATAATTACGGTAACGCGAGCGCGCGTTTGTTGTGCGTAGCGAGACGTTTAAAACACACACACACGCGCGCGTCGATATTGGTAATACGCTTTGCGCGCGGACCCCGCGAGACAAATTAACCAACCACCGCGCGCCCGTTTGAAATGACCGACGACGAATTTTTTATTAAACGTCCGTTTCGGGCGGCGAGAAAACGCGTTAATATTATCGACGCGACGCGCCGCTTCGTTTTCCGCGGTGTGCCGCGCGTGCGCCCACGCGGGCACCGCGAACGGGCCCGTGATAAATTACGGCGAAACGACGGCCGCTTCGTTCGTTTTCGCGAACGTTTCGAATTTCGCGGTACACACACGCGCGCCGGTGTGAACGTACAAATTCTCGTCGATCCGTCCCTAACTAATGAAACGACCCCGTCGACGGCGAGTGTACACCGTTCACTGTATTCTGTCCCAGTGGTTACGACCAATCGGTCGTTATTGTACAAACTAGCCGGCCGTACGTATTTCGAACGTTTACGAACGCCGATGCCGGAGTGTCGAGATTTGATCGATCTAAATAGATTAGCCGACGAATTAAGTCCGATCGACAACGTACGGTCGATCGGTTAACTTTAATGTTCTAACGAACGTAATCGGACGAACAATTTAACGTCGAGAAATCGGTTAGCCGCGTATGTTCGGAACCTCTTTGAGAACGCGACTTGTTGAAAACCTTTGAACTACTACTACGTGCGTATATACTCCGCTCGAGGACGAGCGCTCGTTACATTTATTCGACTAATCGAGTATTTCTAATTCGGCGTTAGTAATTTACGAAAGCTATTCCCGAAAACTAGCTGCGCGAAAATAGCCGCAAAAGGCGTTCGCGATTCCGATAGAAATTGAACGCGAGCGAAGCCGCGCTGTTTTCCTCCGGACGCGAATACGTTTTCGTATTCTCGGTTCCGAACGGGCTTCCGTTACGCGGAATAATACCGCGAACACTTCCAGTGTCCCGTGCACGACGACTTTCGTGACTTTTCAGCTTCGGGCGACGGCAATTCCGCGTGTTAAATGTCTCACGAACGTGAAACTAACGCTAACCGACGGTCGAATAATACTCGTGTAATGTGTATAACCGTGTTTCCCGTTAACGTTATTATCGGTGGCGCGGGCGACTTATTTCGGCGGCGTACTTATACGGCCAGTCCGAGCACGGGAATAATAAATCCCGATCAAATGCGAAAAAACGGCACCGAACGGAAAAACGGCTCGGTTCGGAGGCGCGAGGGACGGCTAACGAGCCGAATGCGAACGGACGAAAAAGACCGAACAAATATAAAACGTATTGAAAAAACGGCGGCTATCTGCCGTTCGCGGCGCGCGTCTTATCCTCTCGATCCACCGCCCGCCGACAATAACGAGTTGTTCACGTTATTTATAGTTCCGGAACGAAAACCAATCAACCGAGTAAGCGCATAAGTGTCCGTCCGGCCGCCGTTCAGAATGTGCCACCGTCATCGTTGCTCGCGACGTCGGTGATATCCGCGCCCGTTGGTGGGCCTACCGCCGAAACGGGAAAATTAACCGCCGTTACGCGCGAACAAACACGGACCGTCGACCATTAGCCGAGTCGCTCTCCGAACTCGACCGCGTTTCCCGTTCGACAACGCTCCGCGGCCGTTTTCTTCCGTCCGTCTCGCACGTACCCGCGCCATCTGCCATATACCGCGCGCCCACGGTATTCTTATAAATATCCGCGCCGTGAATAATTACGCGCCCGCGGTACGTTTAGAAACCGTTGGCGATTCGTTCGCGGCAATTAAACCGCCGCGTATTATCCAAACGTAAATAGCTCGCATATTGTAACAACAAGCGTGTCCGTTCGTTCGCTAGTTTCGTTAAATCAATTTTGTCGCCGGTCCCTAAATTCGTTTTTAAACCTAACCGCCGACGATTGTCGTCCGTGCTTTACGAAACTTTTGTTTTTTTTTGATATCGGCAATACATTCATTGGCCCGGAACGCCTGAAGGGCGGCACTTCGGACCAGCGAGTCGCCATCGTTTATCGAAAAAACCATAAAAACGGTTTATGAAAAATGATCGCCGTTAATGAGAAAGCCGAGCGACGTGACCCACGTTGATTTACCTCGCCCATTCCCACCCCCGTACGTCGAATCTAATTTACGATAATTCCTAAACACTTCTTCGCACTATCGCGTGAACGATACGCCGCGACAGGCCAATCCCTTGCCGTTTACGTATCCCTTTAAACAGCTTCAACTAAAACGCGAGTAGAGCGGAATTGTCCTCTAAGACGGCACCACTTACGTTTTCATTTTACGGTCGTAAAAAGAATACAAACCTTCGTCCCCGATTTAGCGGCCTTCCTCCTGCGACGGCGTTGTCCCGCCAACAGCCGTTCGGCAACCTCTTTCGCCATGGTCACCGACTCGTTTCAAATACGCGTAGCCCGTGTCGACAACGCATAACGGCGGGATTTTTGTTTCGTGTTAACCTAACCTGGTAGACAAAAAACTGCTCGTATTTACGTGAAACGAAACGGGCCGACGAGGACTTACACGGCAACGGTGTTCGAACAAAATGTCGAACGTCAATAGACCGTGGCGCCTTCGTTTTAATATCACTCCTCCTTGGCACGTCCGTAACTTCACGGTACTTCGAACTCGACAAACGGCCGATACTAGTCATAAACGTGACCCCGTAGTAATGATCGTTCCAACCGTACTTGCTCCGATTACTGGTCGCCTTAAGCGCGAATTTCGGCCCTTAACGAACGATTCGTTAAATTCGAAAAATCGGTACGCCACGTGGGAAACGACAACGTCTCGAAACGTAAGGCGACGCGGCGGTATAAGAACCGAATAAACGTAAACGTTACGTCTAATTGATTATATTCCGTCGTCGAAATAACGATTTTTCAACCGTGGTCGGAATACGAGTGCAAAAAACACGTCGTCAAGGTACGGTAATAATGGCGCGTAAATAATATACGTTTAGCGCGGAAACGTCGCCTCAGCGCGTCCTCACTACATACGCATAAAGTCGTTACGACCGCCGCTGTATTACCTAATTAATATGCGCGGGCGTGTACGAGATTTAAATAAAATATTAGTCTAGCGTAATATTGTGATTTTCGTGAAAAGCCGTTTACTTTGGGTGGTCCTATCGCTCTTACGTCACGCGACGACTAAAACAATACATGCCATATGGTCAGATTAATGGTCGAGTCGTTATATCTGGGAATAGGTGTTGCCTAATGACGGAGGAGAGAAAGAGAGCGAGAATAAACGAGGTATTTTAAATAAACTCTAAACAACGAGGTAGGAACGTGTCGATAATAACGGATAGATGGTACGTATAACATTCCCCAAACGTACGTGTACTTTATTCACACCCCTCAACCGCGAATGTGGTAACGTAAAAGAATATTTAGCTACCCGTGCACCATTAGCCCCACGCGACGAGCGCGTTTTAAACGTAATAATAATAACAGACGACCACGGTAATATACGGCCGCCCCGACGTATTGTAACGTATTCGCGGGCGAATCCTCCGACGGTGTATACGAACCCGTCCGTAACGAAATGAACCAATTCCCCCCCCGGTCGTTCGTAACATTCGGCAATCGTCGTCGCCTCGCCGTGCACGCGTCGCACCTGTTATACCGTACTCGGGGATTCTGTTAGGAGGCCAACCGTTGTTGGTTGCCTCGGTTCGTCTAACCGGCGGACGTAACGAAACGACGGGCGCCTTGAACTGTACGCGCACAAAAACGACGCGAAAACTGTGGCCCGCTCTCTAAATATACCCGTAGGCGTGCACGCCTACGGATAATGAGAACGTGGTCGGTTTTGTTTTTGTTTTTTTTTTTTCGAAACCGTTTTTCGCCGATTAGACTATACGCGACCGGATTTCGGTTGATTCGGCCGCCACGGAAACCCCGTTTAGCGGCGCGACTAGTGTGTACCGGCGGTGGTCGTTAGGTCGATTTTACGAAATTTCGAGATCGAAACAAATCGCGGCCGGTGAAAAAACCGTTCGCGAATCGTTCTGGAGCGAAACAATTAACGATTATTACGTCTCGTTACGTTTTAGACGCGCATTGTGCATTGTACGCATTGTACATTGTGTCGTTGTTGTATTGTGCTAAAAAAAAAAAAAACAAAAGAACGGCGTACCCGCCGATTACGATGTTTTTTTTTCGAAACGCGTATTATGGCGATTTCGTCCGTGATAACGAATAAAAACTTTACGCGCGTGTACGAGGTCCGTCCCAAAAGTGTCCGTGTTGATTGTTTGTTTTGATTACGAAGGTGTCCGTGAATACGCTCGTTGAGGTCAGACGAAGAATGTTACGTTAAAGTTCTGAAAAGATCGCGCGACGCGGTGCGAATAAAACGGCCGCATTTTCGGGCGAACGGTTGTTCATCGCGATAACGCGCCAGCGCATCCGTCGAACACCTCGTGCGACAGTTTTCGGCAAAACGAAAAAATCACTCGGCGTCGCCAGCCTGACGTAGCAGCCCGCCCGCCCGCCCGCCCTCTCGTGACTTTTGGCTGTTCGCGGAATCGCGCAAATCCCACTCAAAGGGCGTCGATTTGACGACACGCAGGGACAATTAAAAACAACGCGCGCCGAAGGCTATTCCGGAAACTGACTTCCAGAACCACTTCGGGACCGGCCGGAAACGTGTGGTTCGGTCAGATTTGAAGGATTCCAGGAGCCGGATGATGACACGAATAAGGCCAGCGCGGAAAAATGAAGGAAGGCCGGATACTTTTGGGACAGATCTCGTATATATATAGGTACGCGTTTAAATTAATACCGTTAACGACGGTTTTATTCGTACGTATACCGTTTATGGAAGCCGTCAATTACGGCACGCCAGTAACTGCGAAAATCCCCGGGGACACTTCGGAGGTCCCGTTGTACCTGTATGTACGTGTTTTTCGACGTGACGAAGGAATTCACGCCGAACGTTTTCGGACGCCCGAAAGGAACGGTCGGACAGTTTCGTCGCGTTTAACGAACGTACGTTAGGAACTACGGCGAAATGTCGACGAGCGAACACACGCGCGAATCGCGATACGATAATTCTCAACAGAACCGACCCGGAAGCGTTTCGCCTATTACGCGCGCGTAATATGTCCGTCGTTCCGCTCCGCCAAAGTTCGTAATCAACGCCGCGCCCGGTCGGCGCCCAATAATCCCGAATATCGGCCGGCGATTCGAATCTCGTACCGACGATCGTCCCGCGGTCGTCACGATTAGTACGAAAAGCCCCGAAATCGCCGTCCG